>JASANS010002281.1:0-45804 GCA_030849605.1 Wallacemonas sp. 195SL | reverse complement strand
AAGAAGCGTGCGCGCAACAGCGGTGCTGACGCCGCCGCCGCCGTGCAGAACTAAGTCACTCTATGATGGCCTGTTCTGTGTGAACAAATGCATCGCTTTTGCTTTCATCCATTTGTTTTATCCTTTTTAATTTTCAAACCAAACAAAAAGAAAAAAAAACACACACAAACAAACAAAATAGAAGACCACTCGTAAAATCACACAGTGAACATACGAAGGGAGACATTCGTTGAGAGCCTCAGTGGCGTGTCTCTGGGCAACCACATACTCTCTTGTGGGTGTGCCAGTCGCACGTTCCAGCCTCAATTGTCTCTTTTCGCTCTTGCTTATTTTCATGTGGCGCGATTTGGCACACAAGGAGGTGCGCTCGCGTCACTCAATCACGTGTTGTGCGAAGGCAAATAAGATATGGTCTGTCATGACTCACTGTTTTGCTCTTCGTCTGAGAGACATGTGCGAGGGTGCGGTGCTGGATGGGCAACCCTGTCAGCGCGTGTATGGGCAGTCAACTTCGACTCCTCACCCTTCACTTTGACTCCTATTACTAGTAGTATTATTTCCAGCACACTGATGCGTTGTGTTCTCGTGTCATCCTCCTCTCTTTTTTCCCCCCTCCCTGTGCCTTCTTTCACTTATCACTCACGCTTTCTCTCTCTCTCTCTCTGCTGTATTTGTTCGCACACGTCCAAGTACGTGTTTCTCCCCCTTTTGTTTTGTTTTGCTGTGGGCGTGACATCGGCATTGTTATCACACACTACAAATTTTCGCATTTGCTCTGCCTTTAAGGAAGGAGAGAGAAAAAAAAAAGGCAGAACCACCCAAAGACACACACACACACACAAGAATAATAGTAGGTCTAACAATGGACGCATTTCAGGCCGCCCAGGATGACCTCGCTGCTCAGATGCAAAAGGTGCAATCATTGACGCAGGCTGTCATCGAGGCAAGCGGGCTTCCAGAGAAGAAGAAGTGCGAAATGGCTGCCCGACCGGCTCTGCGTGAGGCGCGAAAACTTCTTTCTGCACTTCGCGCAGAAGCACGACGCACGGCGGACCCTGAAATGCGAGCACACTACGAGGAGGTGTGCAAAAAGGCTGATGAGCACATTCGCAACTACGATGCGGAGATGAAGAATCAAATCTACCCTTCCCGCCAACCGGAGCGACCCAAGACGTACCAGGAGCAGCGCGAGATCGAGATGATGGGCGCGGGCGGTGTGGATGGGACTGGCTTCCAGAACTCGCAGCAAGTCCTGCAGTCTGCCATCAATGTGAAAAATGACGCTCTTGAATCTCTGCAGAGAACGGAGAAGCTGCAGAACGTGACAGAGGAGCAAGGTAAGGCAACTATGCAGCAACTTCAAAAGCAGACAGAGCAGATGTATCAGATTGACGAAGAACTTCAGAATCTACAAGGCCAGATTGACCGTGCCTCACGTGACGTCAAGTGGTTCTACCGGCAGCTGGCTGGCGATAAATGCTT
Organism: Wallacemonas sp. 195SL; assembly: GCA_030849605.1. NCBI lineage: Eukaryota > Euglenozoa > Kinetoplastea > Trypanosomatida > Trypanosomatidae > Wallacemonas > Wallacemonas sp. 195SL. The sequence continues at coordinate 44,322 of JASANS010002281.1, read as the reverse complement.
CCTTGTTATTTTTGGTGTTGTCGTGCTGGCTCTGGTAGCGCTCGTGTTTATCTCCATTTACACAAAGCGGAAGAAGAAGAGCAGCACGTGAGAGGAGGTGAATCGAGCGGGAACACCTGTCCTCTCTTCTCCTCTCTATTTCTCTCTCTCTTTCATTATTGTGTGGTTTTGTCTGTACTCAATATGCACTTACCAGCAATGCTTTTTTTTCTCCGCTTGTGCACTTTCCCTTTTCCTTACCCCAGTTGCCAGCCACACAAACTTAGAAAGGAAAGGGGAGAATGAAGAGAGAGAGAGGGAAGAAAAACCCTTCTGTATCGACGATTTGCTTGCACTGTTTGCGTTCATTCACCCCCTTGCTTTTTTTTTTGTTTTCATTTTCTTCGATGCCGATCACGTTGTCCCCTTTTTATCTTCATCGCTGCCACAGGCGTATGTGTGAGTGCGTGCATATTCGGTGAACTGGCTGGTGTGCTGCTGTTCTTCTCTGCAATGCCACACATTTTGGGTCAACATGAACGTGATGACTGTGCGATCGACGAGATCGAATGGCAACGATCAAAGATAACATCAAAAACAAGAACAACGCCCACGAGCGTGATACGCGCCGATACTCGTGATACACTTTCCCTTTTTCTTCGCAGTGATGACGGCACGACATGAGAAGCTGCCATGAGAGAATGAGCCACGCAAGTGCGGCGTCTCGTGCTGTGTGAACGTGGTTGGCCTCTGCCGTTACCGACTGGCCAAGGACCGAGGCCACCTAACCGTTTTGACTCACACAAAGTGAAAGAGGGAGAGATCTTCGCGGTTCATCTCTCGGTGCTCGTGAAAGTCTCTCTCTCTCTCCCTGTCACCAGCTAAAACAATCTCCCCTCCGCTCTCACTCGCTTCCTATTCTTGTGTGCGGTTGCTTCACACACCCCAACACACCGCGACGAGACTTCTTAGTTCATTTTTTTTTTTGCGTTGCTTTTTGGGGCTTGCTCTTTCCCCCTTTTGCTTCCTTGTTTGGATTCTTTTGCGTGAGTGCTTGCTTGGAGGTCGAGCGGTACCCTCCCATCAATTATTGTTGTTGGTGGCGCGTAGTTTTTTTTTTGTTTTGTTTGTGTCATTGAGTGGTCACCTAGTACAAGCACAAAACCCGCGCGTTGAAGAGGAACAAGGCAAAGTGAAAATAAACAGAACCAAATAGCAAGCAAACAAACAGAAAAAAAAAAAAAGCAGTATGTCTAGCCATGCTTCGTCTTCCGCTCACGCAAGCGAGGCGGGTGCGAAGAGCAGTGATGGGATCATGGGACCAGATATTGACGCGAGTGTGCGGAGTAGTGCTTCGCGGAATGTCTCTGTGGACTACATTCAGCAGCTGTGGGTGGCCCGCATCGTCAGCCGCACTCTGATGGCTCCGGTGGATCGGGTGAAGTACTTGATGCAGTCTCAGCGTGAATTGGTGCGGCTGGGCACACTCCGGCATGGCTGGGAGACATCACTGGGGTGTGCCCGACACATTGCTCGTGTGGAAGGCACAAAGGCATTCTGGCGTGGCAACATTATCCAGGTCGTCGCGCTCTTGCCAATTGCCCTCGCACAGTACTTCATCGCCCTGCCGACGCAGAATTTTATCTTTGAATCGTGGCCTGCAAGCGGCCCTGTGGGGTATACCATCGCCAGCTACACCGCGCTGCTCGGCGGTGGCCTCGCGGCGGCGGCTATTAGTTATCCTCTCGACTTCGCCCGTTTTCGGCTGGCGGTGGATGTGAAGTCGTACAAGGGCCAGCCATACGCGTTCCGTCACAGCCTCGGCTTCTACTCCATGCGCGTGTTGAATGAATGCCCTCATTACTTGTACACAGGCCTCACACTCTATGTGCTCGGGAGCTTTGTGTACCAGTCCGTGCACGGTGCTCTGCTCAATTTGGTGGGCCCATACGTGCCGCCAGAGCAGGCGGACTCGGGCTGGACACCTATTGTCGTGCAAACCTTTTGTGGCCTCACCATCTCATCGCTTGCGACGCTGGCACTGCACCCCGTGGACCTTGTTCGTCATCGCATGATGATCGCGGTCACCGATGACGTGTACCGCTACCGGTCGGCGATGCAGTGTGTGCTGCAGATTGCACAAAAGGAGGGTCTGCGCGGCTACTACCGTGGTGGAATGATCACGCTCACACGAATGGTGCTCGCGACGGGGCTGGCCATGATTGGTCTCCCGTATTAGGCCGTCTACACACACACACAGACACACGTTGCGGCGTAGGGCCCTGGTGTGTCACGGAGGCAAAAGAAAAGAAAAAGAAAAAAAAAAAGAAGCACGACGATGGCTCCTCTGATCCATCCCCTTTCTACACACAGACACACCACTATTATTCACAGACACACCCACACAGACAACCAAAAAAACAAAAAAACAACAACAACACTGAGGCGTACTCGTTTTTTTTTTTTTTGCATCTCTCCCCCCCTTTCCCTCCTTTTCGTTTCCTTTTCACACAGTCGTCGACGTCTGCCGCCATCCCTCCTTTTCTGGTGCCTCAAAACATCATTCTTTGGCCGCGAGTGGTGTAGGTGTGAGTTTGTGTGTGCGTACATGTGCATGGGTGTGCTCAACAGGCTAACCTTGCTTGCCTATTCCGTTGCAATCTCAACCTTTTTTTTTCTTTCTTTCTTGGTTCTGGTTGGAGCCCCGGCTGGTCGCTCACATCACCTCTCACCCTCCCCATACCACGCCTTCTTATCCACAGACACAGCAAGAGTGGCAGCTCCTTTTCGTCTTGATCCTTTTGGCAGATCCTCCCACTCCAATGTTGTTTTCTTTTTGTGATCTTGCACCGTGTGCTCGTCATCCCCCCCCCTTTATGACCTTCTCTCTCTTGTTTTCGTTTTATGGTTGCGGCTATTGGTGGTGTTGTTGCTGGTCGTGATCTTTCGTGCCGAAAGGTGGAAGAGCATCCTGGACAAACGCACACACACACACAACCAAAAGCCCACTTCACAAAGGAAACATACTTGAATTATCCACAGCAAACAGACACGATACGAAATGCCCCCCCCTTTCGTGAGAACAAAGATATGGCTGTGGCGAGTTGTCACAACTCACCCTGCCTGCTTGACCTTCTCTGCGAAAAAAAAAAACAAGAAAAAACAAAAGGCAAAAATCAACGCACAGACGCAACCGTAAGAATAATGTGACTAGCTCATTTTGATCTGCGGGGACCTGTGTGTGTGTGTGTCGTACATGGCCCCATGCCGCCTTCTCACGTGGTTCATCGTGCATATGCATAGAATACGTTCAGATGAGGACGACATGGTGATCTTCGCGACACACGCTCACGCTCGGACGCGTCCCTTTTGATCGTGCGGGGATGCGTGTGTGTGTGTGCTGAGCTTGAATGATTGCTTCTCACTTTTTTTTTCTGTGCGAAGACCATTCAACTGTCATTGCTTCTTGACTGCCNTTTTTTTTTTTGTATTCTTTACCCCCTCCCCCATTCCTTCACCCTAGATAGAGCGCACTACCTTTCTCCTCCTTTCGCATGTACGCCTCATCGTCCGCCAGCCCGCGGGTCGCTCTGCCCGCGGACATCTCTGACTCGGTGAACTACCTTCAGAGCTTCATTCAGTCACAATCCTCCTCTGTCGACCACCACCACGCAGAGAGTGATCGGGCTAGCCGCCACACTCCTGCCGTGTCATCCCTGCCCGCACGATGGAGCAGCGCCTCTGATGGGTGGCCACAATCACGCCCCTACACGCGACCGAACATGACAGCGACGACGACGACCCCTCTGCGCGAGAAGCAGCGTAGCTTTTCCTTTGCCGAAAGCAATCACTCGCAGTACGCCGATGCACGCGCCGGCCTCAGCCTGCACACGACGCCACTGCGGTATGGCTGGCAACGGCCTGAGTCGAGCGCACGCACGTTTGGGAATGACGGGTACAGAGGCACGAGCAGCTACCTCGGCAGCGGGTGGGAGCGTTCGAGCTTGACAGGGAGCGAACAGCGAGGCCGCTACGACAGCTCTGTGGTGAGCTCCTGGCGTCCTCACACCGCCTCACCCATGCGGCTGCGCACTGATCGTGATGGGTCTCAAGCGAACTTGGGCAGCGTCTACCACCGTCAAGGCGAGTCCCCTGAGCAGAGGAGACCGCGGGCAAGCACGACGTACCCGCTGCAATCTTCCTCCCCATCCTTGCAGCCGTATCGTCGCGACGACAACCGCCGCCAACCACAACAGACACCTTCGTCCTCACCTCACCCACGTGACAGGCCCACTACCGCTCCACCACGCGAGCGCTTTCTCGCGAAGGACCCGCCTGCACAATCGCAGTCGGTGCCCTATGCACTGCCGCCTCGGGCTCCTTCAAGCTGCTCACGGCCACCTTCCTCTGTGACGGCGCCGTCTTTGCCCTCTTCAGTCGTTGAGGAGGCTGGCACGTATGAGGTTGTGATCGATGTGGATGAGCCCGTCGATGCGGTGGAGACACCCACCGCTGCTCAGCGTGAGCCTCGACACACGGATCGCAAGACTTCGTCGACGCGACCTGCGCAGCCAGTAGATGGCCCACAGCGCAGTCCGCGACGCCGTGCACCCTCCCCGCCTTCTCCCAACGCCGCGGCCCCGCCGCACCGGGCGGGGGACGATGTCTTGGTGCAGTCCTCACCGCCCTCGCGGTCGCCTGTGCAGCTGACCCAGCTGCTCACACAGAAGAGCCACGACGACAACGTCAAGGAGTTGGCGTGTTATCTCAAAGCGTACTACGCCTGCGACTCGGCAGAGGCCGATCGAGGTCTGGAGACGATGATGCCCGAGGATGTATTGGGGCTGATGCAATGTCTCTACGTGGATCTCTACCGCATCGTGCGAACACTCCGCTCCAGCATGAATATGCCCATTCACATGTTCTGCGATGGGGATCCCTCGGAATCCCTCATGATCCCCGCACCGGCGACCACGACAACACCAGCCACCACAGGTGCGGTGCCGTACTTTTACCGTGGCGAAGACGAGATGATGACAGATGACATGGCAGCGAGCGCGATGACCACATCACCAAACCGAAGCCGCCCCACCCGTCCTGGCACGTCTGTTCAGGTCGTGGAGGCGAAAGTGCCACCTTTCACTCGCGTCGAAATGCGGAGCCGACCAGTGCAGAATAGCCATCACACCCCGCCGTCTCCGCAGAGCAGCGGCCGCCACACTGGCATCGCCGTGCGTGCGTTGAGCCCTGAGCAGGCACTGGCGGCCTCCCCGAGCCCGCCCTATCGCGCAGCTCCACACTCTTCAGGACAACCGCCCTTGCAGAGATCCTCTCCGCCTGCCGTGTCTCCTCGCTCCACCACGACCACGCCGCGGCGTCGCCGGCCCGAGGAGAAGATGCCGCTGACGACACGATCTGGACCATCGCCAACGCGTCGTGACCAACGGGAGGACACAACTGGCGGTGGTGGTGGTGGAGGCCGGTACCGCGGCGCACCCACCGCAGCCAACTCATCGTTCGGCACGTCTGTCAGCACAAGCCGCTCCGCCAGCGCGCATGAGACCGCGACCGACACCGACCTCGAAACCGCACTGCCGCCCATCGCAAAGCGCCCGCTGAAGACGCTGATGCCGCTGCTCCGTCGTGGCGCGTATCTGGTTAAACACAACTCCTCTCTCCGCACACCACATCTGCGCTGGTTCTGCGTACAAGATTGTGTGGATGCATTCCACGGCCGGGATGTGCTCATGCCACATTTTACTTGGGCCAGCTCACCCGCAGAGGCATCGACGTTGTCCAGCGACACCGCGTTTAACTTGGTCGGGCTCGAGTCTGTTGCTGTGGGTGCTGGCAGCCGCACGTCTGACAAAGCGTGGAAGTTATTCAAGCGCAAGCGAGGACGGGTGATAGGCCACAACGGTAAGCCCATTCCGAACGGCATGTGCGTCGTTTTGCAATTTGCAGGAAAGAAGCCACTGGGCCTGAGCTTCCTTTCTGAGGAGGAGAGGCAGACGTGGGTGAGTGCACTGATGGGTGTTGTCGAGAGAAATCGTTCCATCGCCCCCAAAGCATGAGACACATAGCTCGCACACGCATGCACTCCAATGTGGTCTCCACGTCTCTCTATCTCTCCCTGCGTCTTTTCCATGCCACCAAAGACTGATCTATAGAATAACTAGAACAGCAACAATACCAACAACAACAGCGCGCGAGACGCGCAAACATTGTGATCATCTCCATCACGGCTCATCGGTGCATACCAACCAGTCCTAACAACAACGGTGGATCGCACTGCCTTGTTTTCGTACTTCCGTTTGCCGACGTCACCCCCTTTTTTTTTTGGTGACATGGCAGCGGGCGATGCCTCTGAGCCGCTGCTCCGTTTCTCCCCCCTTTCTGGACGTCAACAAGAGTCAGCTGCCCATGCAGTCCTACCAACTTCCTTTGGTTTGCTTCATCCCAGTGAACTTCTATTTCTTCTCCCCCCTTTCTCTCTCTCTCTCGCCTTACTTCTGTGCCCCGCTCTCTCTTTTTTTTTTTTTTTTCCTATTTCTTCTTGCTGTCCTATACAGTGGGTTTCAGTAAGGTAGGAGCGGAATAAAAAAAAAAAAATACACAACAGTATTAGGCTCCCCAAGAGGCGTGTCTCGTCCGGCAAAAACCAAAATAGAAAAAAGGAAAAAGAAGGAGACAGTGCGAATCGAACGACTCTGTTCGAGCGCCAGAGGAAGACCAGACCTGGCTCATCCTTTTTTTTTTCTGTGTCCAGTTTCACAACTATTCTGTTCAACTTCCCATTGTAGCTCTAATTGCCGTTTGTTGCGTCGCGACTTTTTTTTTTTCCACTGTCTGTAGTTCCGCGTTTTTTTGTTTGATTTTTTCGTTCCACAAGGAAAGGTAGACCGCTGCCTGGCAATTCTTTTTTTTTTTTGACATTTTTCTGTCTTTCGTGTGTACGTGGGTCTGTTAGCTCACGTTTTTTTTCCTGTTTTACAATTTTACTCTTTTTACCTGTTTACTTTTTCACCTCTCCCTTTTTTCTTCATTTTCTTTTTGCTGGCCTGACTTTTGTCTTCTCGTCTCATCTTCCTTCAAGCAGACGCGTCCGTTGACCGTTTTCTTTTTCTCTCTCTCTCTCTTCTCCCTGTTTTTTTCCCTTTTTCGCCGACTCTTCCCTCCCCGGCCTATCTCGTTTTCGATTGACTTTCTGCTTCCCAGAACTCGAATACTACGCAAACGGGAAATACCAAAAAATAAGAAAAGACGGTACGGAAGGCCGGGTAAGCGCCCATTGTTATAGCACTGAAGAACGCGAACACGCTCGATTGAAACGGCGAGGAGCAGTCGTAGAACAACGAGAACACAACAAAAAGAACAACAACAACAAAAAAAGGGTATATTAAGCAGTGACACCGAAGAAAGCAAAGTTACTCATGAGTCAACTACAAAGCGAGCCACGGTCGGCAGCAGGGAGAGTCAGCTCTGCGCACGCACCCTCTTCATCCTCTTCGACGCTCATGACACCCCCGCTCTCCGCCGCTCGACAGCAAGCGCTACAGAGCGTCGCGGAGAAGCTCCGGCCGACAACAACATCCTCGTCTTCGACGAACCAAGTCGATACGGACGCACAGACCGTGGAGGAGGAGGCACATGACGAGTCGTCAAGACGGCCCAAGAGTCGTCCTGCCGCCCTCGCCGCCGCAGAGGAGGACGAGGACACGTCCGCCTCTGCCGCCCCCGCCTCCCCTTCGACCGACAACACATCTGCCTTCTCCCCCTCCAAAGTCGGGAGGATCCAGAAAGGTGCCGCCCCTGTCAGCAAGCGACGCACGGCAGCACAGAAGAAAGCGGAGGAGGCCGCACAGGCGGAGAAGGCGGAGCTGAGGCGTGCTGTGGAACGTGCGCGGGCACAAGAGCGGCAAGGCGGGAGCGCCACAGCCCCCAGTAGCGGCACCCCGATCTTCGACCAGGCGCATAACATCACGCCGGGCTCTTCCATTGGTGCTGGAGAGAACGGCCACGCCGAATCCCCACAACCAGACGCTGACCACTCCCCTGCTACTGCTGCTGCTGCACCGCCCGCCCACACCGATGACCAGCCGCCGATGCCATCAGGGGCGTGGCCCGGGCGCCGCCATTCCGGCTATGACCAAGGCTTCGCGGATAGAGGCTACCCTGCAGGCCCATACCCGCCCGAGCTGGATTACCCCGGAGTCTTTCAGGTGCACGCAGATAGTGCGATGACCGCTGGGCCTTCCCACCACAGCCACCACCACCCTCACGTCCACACCACGCACACCTTTGGGGGTATGCAGCGGTACCTGCAAAGCCGCACCGACCCACGTGCTCGCCCGCCTTCTTTCGTCGTGTCTCCCCCACCACTGCCGCCACCACCACCACTACAGCCCTCTGTCGTTGTGGGGCCGCCAGGGCAGATGCCTAGAGGCGCGCGTCCTCCCTTTTCGGTCATGGTGCCAGATGCGTACAGCCAAGGGAACTCCGCCATCACCTCACCGCTCATGCCCCCGCCACCGGCCTACGCGGGCATTCCACAGGTGCCGCCTCCACCGTATGGCGTCTCGCCTCTGGCCAGCTACAACGGCGGCGCCTTCAATCACGGTGGCCCTGTGGTGAATGTCTTGAACGACACCCGCTCCCCTCGGGCGAGCAGCCCGATGCTGTCTGATGCAGGCCGCTCCATGCCTGCCGTGCAGCCCCCACACCATCACCATCACAATCACCACCAGCAGCATGCACACCACCAGCGTGCGGAATCGAACTTGAGTTACCAGAGCAACGTGAGCGGCACAGGGGCAACGAGTGGCAGCACAGCAGCGGCCCAATCTTCCGCACCAATCCCCGATGTGCGCATCTTCTCCACACACACCACGCGTGCCCCCTCTGCACATGGACAGTCCTCGCAGTATCGTGATGAGGCCGCCGAAAAGGAGGAGGTCTCCAGAGAGGTCAGCGGACACGCGACGGAAGCCACCGCGAGCGTCTCGTCGTCAAAGCAGACCGAGGCCTTCACCGTCCCCCCTCCACCGCTGCTGGCGAGCATGCACCTGGAACAGCCATGGACGATCACCTGCTCTCGACGGACAGGGGCGGATGGCGTTGTGGCCGGGTCCGCGGCTCGAGGCACCACCACTGAGGGCGAGAACGACGCGCCCATGGTGGCGATGGAGTCAGAGTCTCTCGTTCAGCTGCTGCCAACGTGGAGCATGCTGACGTCTGGTCTCGTCTACGAACAGGCAGACAAGGACGACGAGGACACTCTCAGACCACAGCGGCTTGGCCCGTACGATGTGCTGAGCCTCGTGCCGGCGCACCTGAACGAGGTGATGGCGGCGGAGCACATCGCCGCAGCCACCGAGGAACAGGCCGACGCATCCCCCGCGATACCGGCTCCGCACTACTACTGCATCGAGGTAGCGTTGGACTTGACAGTACAACCGCACAACGCCTCGCCTTCCGCAGCCACGGCCGCGCCGCACACTAACCAGTCCGCCGTCGCGCTTGAGCGATCAGAGCGTTTGGTGAAGGCGTTGCGGCGACTTGGTGGGACAGGCAAGGCTGATGAGGATGACAACAACACCAATGACAACAGTAGCGACGTCGGGAGCATCACTGCAAATGATCTATCGGCTCTTTTGAATGATGCCATGTTCACCATGCTGCGCGTGGCACCCCGCTTCGACTCGCTCTGCGATGCGCTAGGCCCACGCAGTTCAACCCCGACGTGGGCGGGCAGCTCCTATACACGGACCACCGCCACCCCCCCCGCGGCCGCCGCAGCCAATGCGTCGACGCCTACCGCCGCGCTCACCAGCGACTTGCTGGATACTCTCACTACCTCCTCCACGTCGGCCAGCCCTGCAAATGGTCCTGTTTCGCGTGGCCTCATCAACCCTTCGTGCACCTCCAGCGCGTCGTGCGTGGTGACGCCGACAACAGGCGAGATTAACGCGACGACGACAGAGCTGACGGACGGCACGGGGAGGAGTGCGATGCAGCGCAGTGCCCTTTGCTCCCTGGTGGTGCCAGCGGGCGGGGAGCCGGCCGCCCAGCCTGTGGGTCTGCAGATCGAAGTGGTCAAGGCGGAGCCGACCGCGTCGGGTGAGAAAACGGAGGTGAGGCTCCTGCTGACGGTTGCTATGCGTGACCCCAGACCTTCCTCAGCGCCCTTGAGCGACGACGACGTGTTTACCGCGTTGACGTCAGTGCTGCCGGCCCCACTCATCTTCTCCTCTCGCACCCGCACAGTCTACACGCGCCCTTTCGACGCACCTCGTGAAGAGGAAGAGGAAGAGGAAGAGGAAGAGGAGGACGAGGAGACGAGTGATCACCAGAGGAGCGAGGGCGCGGACTCGACAGAAACCGTCGCCATTTCAGAGACGACGATCGCGGAGTGGGTGAAACGAGTCTGGGGAGAAGCGAACGGAGCGGCACCAGCGGCCATGACTCGCGAACTTGCTGCGCGGAGCACCTCACAGCTGAATATCACCACCACACCTCGTCGCGATCAACAAGACGTTGCAAATCCCAACACCAACAGCGCTGGAAGTGGGCGCGTGGCAGAACGGGACGCGCCAGCACAATATGATACCAATACGGAGACAGCAGTACCTGCTGTGCAGCAGTCGTCTGACGCTGTTGCCGTTGCCGAGGATAGCTCCAGCGCAGTGCTGAAACAATCAGAAACAGCCGTGTACCACAGCGACACCAGCCTTCACGAGTCACCCAGCGCCCACAACGTCAGCCCCCCTCCACGCACCGCGCCGACGCCGCCGATGCCAACTGCGGAATCGGAATCGGAATCGGAGTCGGCGTCACCAGAACAGGGTTTGCCCGGTGCCAAGGACAACCACAATGCCAACGACGACAGGGCAGAAGAGAACACCACGACTGCGAGAGACAGTGAGAATCACAGACAACGCGCCACTGCCGCAGCATCCTCAAAAGAAGATGCTGGCGTGAGCGCGACGCGCTCGATCCAGGTCAACACCATGGCAGCCCCGCTTTCGGAGCTACTCCACACGCTGTACACCCGCTTGCGTGGATGCCGACAGGCCGCGATGGCACGTGCAGAAGCGCGTGGTGTGTGTCCCTTCGAGGCCATGACCATGACCACCACGTCTGAAGAGACCGACTTGAAGCTGTCCCGGCGTGCCCATCTCCCGTTTCCAGCTCTGCTCATGCGATCTCTCCAGACAGATCAAGGCGCGCCCAACAAGAGACAAGCCTCTGTGTCAAACGGCAACAGCGGTGGTGGAGGGCACGGACGGAGTCGTCAGCGTACCAAAGCAGCGGCACTGACTGTGGCTGTGGAGGGAGAGGAGGATGCCCACACACCACAAGAGACGCTGCTCTCGTATGCCTGGACCGTGGCGGCACTCGCATCGGATACGATCTTGTCCGCCCACGTGCTCGCGTCCTGTGAACACGCTCACGACACGAAGCCACCCAAGAACCAGGCCCACCAACGCACGGGAGCAGGTGAGGAAGCTGAGGCACACGCGCGGACGCGATGGGCGGAGGCGACGAACTCGGACTGCTCGCTTGTGCAGTGGTTGGAAGCACACGTGTGGCCCATTCTGTCAGCGATGGAGACCGCGCTCAATACCGACGCGGTGCGCTTGGAGACGACGCCATTGCCCGTCACCACCGCGCTGCCTTCGTCTGGCGCGGCGTCCGGCACTAACGCGGCGATTGGCGCCAATGCGGCGAATGCCGTCGTCGGTGCGCAACGCGTTGTCGCCAATAATGGCAGCGGCGCTGGAAAGCGTGGACACCGTCGAGGTGGTGGTGGTGGTGGCGGGGCAGGTTCTGAAGGCCCGTCGCAGGTAGGTCCTCGCGCGGCGGCGGCAGGTCGTGCCGCGAATGCAGACGCGGCTGCTGAGCTGTCCCGCAGCTCGCTCCACCCGCTGTACTACCTTTACCAGTTGCTGCAGTTTGGTGAGCAAGATTCTCTCACTATTGGTTTACGCTCTTCCTCTTTGCCACCCTCAGCTGCTTCTGCTGCTGCTTCTGCTGCTGCCCTCTCCATTCCTGCTCCCCCGCCAGCGGGTGCCTTCGCCAGTTCGTACTCGGTGTGGTTTCGACAAGATGACGCCGATGCGGAGACGCGTGTGCGCACGGCACTTCGCCAGGCCGCCGTTCGGCTGCAGCACACTATCGCTGAGCTTCAGGCGCTGGAGTCGGCCTTGTCTGAGCCGGCCTCTAGCGATGTGTGGGAGAGCGTGGTGGTGCCTTACTTGCAGCAGGTGTCGTCCACACTGCGCGAAGAACTCGCGCAACGAGAACAGCTTCTGGCTGAGGCGCACCGTGAGGGCCGTGTAGTGCAGATGCACGCCAACGTGCAGCATGAAGAGGAAACCGCTGAGGAAAACACGGCGGAAGAGGATGTGGACAGCGCCTACGGTGCGGCCGCGGTCGGGGAGGCGGAGGAAGAAGAAGAGGTTGAGGCGGAGCTGCCGCACACGGATCGAGATGTGCTGCCGCCCTCACCCGCACCTCGCGTGGCGCCGCTGAATCTCGCGCAACCTGGTGGGAGCACCGGTGCCGCCCCGGACAGCCATCACCCCCCCGCGGAGGCACGCCCCACACGGGATGGGGATGAGGATGCGGTTGCCCCACCGCTCTCCACCCCACGACAAACTGCGTCTACCTCGCGCAAACAGAAGCCATCAACTCCCCGCGCTGGTGCGGGTGGGTCGAAGAAGGCGAAGCGAGACAGCAACGCCAAGAACGCCACCAACAGCAAAGACACAAACGCGACCAGCACCTCTCCATCTGGCAAAGCGCGGTCTGTCCCTGCAGCGAAGCTTGATACCTCCTCTGAGCCGTCGAAGCCGAAACAGAGGGAGAAGATTGCGAATGCCGATCTTGTACTTGTCCGGCACTTACTCGCTCCTTTTCTTCTCGTTGCCCTGCTCACAACCCTCTTCTTGTACTTTGCGTAATGTGTTCTTGTGCTTTTTTTTTTTAGCTCTGTTTGTACGTGCTTTGATCTTTATGTCTCCACGCGTGGATCCCTCTGTTCTTTTCAGCGACTTCTTGCCGGTAGGTGAGAAGCCGAGAAGGTAACAGAAACCGCTGTGTGCTTGTGTATCTGTCTTCAAGAGCTCATGGTAAAAATGAACATTGATCTTCTCCTATTATTACTAATCGACTCACTTGTCTTTCTTTAATTGTTTGCCGGTGTTTGTCTCCCTCTCTCTGTTTTTTCTTGTTTTCTTCATCATTGTTCTTTGACAACATTGACTTTTTTTTTTTGCTCTCTCTCTCCTGTCTTTTCCCTCTTTCTTCCGTTTGCGTTCTCAAATACTCTTTTTGTTTGTTTGTTTGGTTGTTTGATCGACGCAGCGGTACGTTTTTTTCTTTTATGTGTGGCGTGCAAAGTGATGTGTTGCTAGTCCTCTGTCTTTATCTTCACAGTCCTCCTTCTTCTTTTGCTTGAACTCCTTGTTGAGCGACCGGGGGCAGAAAGACTCGTTGTGCTTCAGTTTTTTTTTCTCCAAGTATGTTTGTTCGCACAGCAGCGCTCGGCGCTCGGCGCTCACCCACCCATCGATTCGAAAACGTGGAGAGCGCGCGTAAGAAGGGTGCGTATGATAGTGTGTGAAGGCGTGGATGCGGCAACATGCCGCGTGTGCATGTGCGTCATAGATTGCATCTTCTCCTGCTGTTGACCCGATACAACAACAATAACATCAACCTCATCAACAAAAAGGAAAAAAAACATAAACAAACAAAAAGAAAGTAGAGTGAATCACAAACAGCACACCAGGCAGATGCTGTATCAGCACCGTGGGCACCTATGTGTGTGTGTGTGGGGGGGGGGGGGGGGATTTGCAAGATTTGATCTCTTGCAGCAGCTTCGCGCTCTCTCTCTGCCTTGGCTCACGTCACATAAACTTGCACACACACAGTGTGTGCATAGTAACTGACAATCAGATAACTAGCGTGGAGTGGTGGCCAAACAGGCATTGTCCCCTCCCCAAAGAGGGACCTTCTTCTTCTCTCTCTCTCTTTTTTTTCTTATTCTTCGCTACGCAATATTTGACACCATCGGATATGCACTTGCCCATTTCGTTTTCCTTCACTTTCTCTCTCTCTCTCTCTCATCGGAAACTCCTCCTCTTTTCTGCCACATCTTCTCTTTCTCCCATTTTTTCCTTCTTCATCTCCTCACTGTTGTTTGGTGTGAACCGTGCAGGGCAGTCACAAAACCAATTCCCCTCTCTCCCACTCCTTTTGCCGACGTTTTGGGCGAGTTGCGAAGAATCGCAAAGCAACACAGATACATACACACAAAGCTTGTTGACAGGGAGAGGGTGTGTGAAAGGACTGACAGTACGACACTTCTCTGTTTTTCTTTCGCCTCTTTGTATCTAACTGGATGTAAACTTCTTTTTCTCCCCTCTTTTTATTCCTCTCCTGTTTTTGTTTTTCTCTTCTTTTTAACCCCTCTTCTCTTTCTCTCTCATACACACTTTCTTATACTTACCCTCTTTTTGTGCTCCTCTTGACGCCAAGCAACGAGGCGCGATGCCGATTGTCCCGTCTGCGTCCCCCTTCTCAGAACTGCACACCAGCAGCCTCGTCGCGCCCGCGACTCCGCCGCTCGGCCCAAGCGTGTCAAGACGCGTGAGTGGCACGCGACGTGGCGTCCTGATGCGCATGGACTCGCCTCGACGTGGGCACGAGACATCGACACGAGCGAAGCGGGCCCTGCCACAGGCGCCGTTTCTCGCTATGGCGGCCTCATCTCACCCACCGCGTCGCGATGGCGCAAGCGTTGGCGAGGGAGGCACCTGTCGGAGCTCGTTCGCACTGGCTGCGGTCGCCGCACCTCGTCCTGCCTCGTCGTGCGGGATGGCGGCGTGCGTGGACAAGCCCCCACCTCACACGCTCACCACAGCCCGCCCTGCTGCGCCGCACCGCGTGAGTGGCGATGTTTTCTCTCTCGCCCCCGTGCGCAGCAGCGCGGAGTGGTGTGTCAGCCCACGCGAAGAGGCCTCGGCAAGCGATCGCGTTCGTCTCTGCAGCGCAGGGTCGTCCTCGCGACCGCCTCTCGCCTCCACGCCACGCTCACCCATACAAAATGTGACCTTCTACCACGCACACCTGGCACCGCCGCCGCCGCACGTCTTGGCCGGCCGCACATGCGGGTCTGCCTCTGTCAAGACACCACCACACAACACCATTGCCACTGCTCAGCCTTGCAGGCTCTCCTCGCGACCACCATCTTCCGCAGCCGCGGTGCGTGGCACGTCATCCTCATCTGACGCCTTGGCTAGCGCACACAAGGCACGCGCGACGAGTGCACAGGCGCGGCCATCGCAGCAGTTCACCACGCCCCGTGTACGTTACAGCCTCGCCCCACCCAGGGCTGCCTCTGTCGGCGCACCTGGCGAGCGCACACCGGGCGATGGCACCGGTGCTCCGGCGGAGTGCTCGCCCTCGTCGTCGCCGCAGCCCATTCGCCCTCTCTCGTCCCGCAGCACAGCGGCACGGACCCCGTCGGCGGTTGGGCATATTCGCCCCACGACGCCGCAAGGTCTGTACGAGGCGGGCTTGGCGGCCTACCAGTATTACCAAACTCGTCTGCACCAAACGGGCTGCACAGCTCCACCACCAGCAGTGTCGGAGGATGAAGAGTCGTCGTCGTCAAGGCATGACGTGGACGACCGTGTGCCGCACGGAATGGTGGAGGCCGCCTTCACACAATCGAATAGGGTGACCTTCACCAAGACCGCGACAGGCGAGGCCCTGCGGTTTTCTTTCTCCTCATGTGAGGACGATGCTGTCGAAGAGTTCGGGAATGTGGCGGAGAATGAGACTTGTGGGGGCAAAGAGGTGGACGCTGTGGTGCCTCTGCCGCTGTCCAGGCAACGCGTTGCGCAGACACACCACTGTTTTCAAGACGCAAAGGTGGAGGTGAAGGCTCACGTGAGAGATCACCCGGCGGAGAGTGAAACCAGTCAAACTGCGGATGCGCTGCATGCGCCATTCCCCCCTTTGAAGACGAACACAACCTCCCCAACAGAGGAGACCGTGACCGCCACGGCTGTCACGGATGGCACACAAGGCTGGACAGCTGACCTGGCCCCACACCAAAACAGAACGGCATCATTGCTCACACGGGTGCCCTCTTCGGGTGCCGTGCTGGATTCAGACGCCAAGGCGTGCCGGCGCGATGAATCTGAGTACCTCCAGCGTCGCCACATCCGTGCCTTCGAGGATCGCTATCACTCCCCGCGCCTGCACCCGACTACAACGCCTCTCCTCGATGCCCTCATGAGCCGGGTCGCTGTCGATTACTTTGAGACCCACCAGCCACCTTCTGTGGTACGCTGCAGCGGGGCAAGTAGGGCACCTTCTGTCGCTGACCTCTCCTCGCAGCACCCACCTGATGAGCCGACGCGACCGACGGAGGTGAAGGAGGGCTGCATCGAGCTTGGCGGCTGGCTCGAGCTCAACGAGGCGCGGGTGGCTGCGCGAGAGCTTGCCGTGGTCGAGACCGATACTCTCGCGTCCAGCACATCATCCACGTGCACCCACACGCCAGAGGACGGTGTGGCTTCTGCTGCTTCTGCCGAACCTGCCCACACTGTGCCGCTGAGGCAGACGGATGACGATCACGCTGAGCGAATCTTCGTGCACGCCGATCGCGTCCTCACCGCTCTTTCGCAAGCGCACGGTCGCAAGCTTCGCCCAGGAAATCGCACTGCCGCAGAACGTGGAGGCAGCACGAGACCAGCCCAGCCTCGTTCTGGCGCTGTGCCGTTTACATGGTCAGAGCCAGCACTGTCCAGCTCCGACGAGGATGAGGATGAGGATGAGGAGGCTGTTCACGCCGCTCGAAACTCGCAGACGCACCACCGCGGCCGTAGTCGTGTGCCTTTACCTCAACGCCTTGCCCAGTGCCTTCGCCGCCACACGCCTCTGATGCACTGCGTCAGCAAGACCGCGCGGCTGATGGTGTACTTCCTCATGCGCGCCCTCCCCGCAGAGCTGTACGTCGGGGATCCAGGCGACTACGCCGAGCTGCAGGCCGTGGAGAAGGGCGGCCTGACGCGATTAGTGCGGCGTATCGAGTCCTCTACCCCACACCTCGCATTGTCACTCGCACGCCAGCGCGTTGTAGATGAGTACTCCCGCATGGAAGACACCCGTGCGCTCGCCGCGTCAACTGTGATTGAGATTTGCTGCGCGGAGTGGCAGTCGCTCTGCCCTGCTGAGGCTGTATACATCCCCGTATTGTCATCCATGGAGGCGCTGACCTGGCTGCTCCTGCCCGATGGGGCACACGATCGTCTCACTGGCGACACGAGTGGCACTGGTGGTGGTGGTGGGGATGAATCAGTGTGCACCAATCTGGCGCCGTCTCGCACCGTTCAGCAGTGGAAGTCCCTCGTCCGTGACGATCCGGTCTGCCGCGTGCTCTGGCTCCTTCTGAGCTGCCGCGCCAACGCCTGCGAGGCTCTCGCGACGGTGCTGGAGGAGGCCTACACGTGCGAGTCACCGACACGTGGTGAGAGCAAGGCACAACTATTCTGCCACGCCCCTCTGCCGTCTGTGGCTGCTAGCACTCGTGCTGGCAGTGGCGGTAGCGGCTTTGCGCACACACAGTACTGTATGGTCCAGGAGGACATGGCAGAATTGGTGCAATGGCTGCGTGCGGCGGGCTCTCACGGCGGGCATCTCGATGTGTCCTCGCGAGCGCGGGCCCTGCACGTGTTCTACGCCACCCTTGGTCACGTGGAGACCCGCATTGTGAACACCAGCACGCGCACCTCAGCCTCGTACGCGTCGCCTCTACCGCCCACACCGTCGCAGCTCCACAACACCAACCCCGACAGAACGGGCGCGCCGCACGACTTACTCAATCTGGTTTTCGCCCCATGCTCGTTCCTGACCTTGGCCATCGCGGTGCTGCTCCACGTCAGCGATGCACCTCCGCAGGTCCACGGCGAAGATGCGGTGCCAGACAGGCCGCGACCAACCGAGACGCGTGCGAGCACGAGGGAGGCGACACCGATGGTGAGGCCTCCTCCTGTGTATAAGAAGGGCCGGCCCCGCTGTTTGCACCCACAGCTGGTCGCCTCGCATGGTGGGTACGGACAGGCCCCGTTTACCGCAGAGGCACGCCAACACATGCTGCAGCGGCGCGACCTTGTGTGCCGATTGCTGGACATAGCCTTCACCAATACAGAAAGTCTCAGCCGGTCCCGAGGCGGGGCTGACGGGGACGCTGTTATTCGGTTCTCTTCGACGGATGAGGAGAATGACAGTGAGGATGACGAGGCCGACGGCGAGGGGTCACCGCGGAAGACGCATGCGCGATCTCATCGCCGCCCCCACACGCTTGCCTCACCCCACCGTGCTAGCAGCCCGAGACGCTCACCCGCCGCCCTAAGTGCCTCTCTCCGGTCTGTCTCCTCGTTTGGCGAGAGCGTCGCCGACAAGGCTGAGACGGAGGTGCCCTGTGAGGCAGATCGCCAGGCACACTACGCCTACCTGCACCCCGCCCTGCAGCCACCCATCACGTACTTGCCCCTTGAGGCCGTGCACCACGTCTTGTCGTGCAGCGTTACGGCGAACGCGAAGGTGCCGTTGGAGTGGGCGGAGGAGGACGTGGGGTCGGCTGAGCTGGAGCTGCTGCTGGACTTGATGCATAGCTTTTCTCAGCTGTCCATGTCTCTCTCATCGAATCGCAAGGCCACGCTTGCGGACAAGAAGCTGGAGATCAAGTCGATGCGGCACAACCAGAAGCAGGCCAGCGCGCCAGGACGACGTGCAGCGGCACACACACAGCGCTCAATGGAGGAGCGGACTCGCACTTGCGGTGATGCCGCTGCCATTGCGGCGGCGGAGAAGGACGCGAGCAGTGATGCCTTTTTCTTTGAATTCCACCGTGAAACATTGCTCAAGTGGTGTGCCCTGGTCTGCAGCGAGGCTGCCACGAGCTACGCGATGGAGCTGGCCGGGCCCGGCCTCGGCGACTTTGCCTTCACGACGTACGACACCACCAGTGAGCTGAGCGAGACGCAGCAGGAAGCTGTCATGTCCTCCCCCATCGCCTCGCTTGCCCTGCCCAGCACCCTAATCCTCCCCGACAGCCGCCATCTGGCCCCCCTCGTGCTCGATCGATGCCGGCGTGTGGTGCTCGAAGCGGTGGCGCAGCTGAAGGGTGAGACGATGTTCCTCTTGACGGGTGTGGACAGCCGAGACAAGCTCTTAACAGTGCACAGAACAGCGTTGCTGGGGGTGCAGCGGGCTGAGGATGCGCGGAGGCAATACCTGTGGCGTCAACGCGAACTCCGAGAGTCGGCGAAGCGGCAACACCACCGCGCACAAAACCCCACAGACGCTGGTGGTGAGACTGTGGTGTCAATACTGCACAACAAGACGCAACGCCCTTGTGCGGAGGACGACGCAGACGGCGGCGATGACAGAGCGTCAGGGAATAGTTGTGCGGAGGAAGATGAGGAAGAAGAGAAAGAAAAGGAAACGGAAGAAGAAGAAGGAGAGACGGACAAGGACGCACTTTGGGCGCTCCGCGCCGTGCGCAAAACTGTGTCGGCGTGCGCGAAGGCGCATGCCGAGCAGGTGCTCGAGCGCATCTTCCTCTGCTGCCCGCTTTATTCACGCGATGGCAAACACGAGGTGACGTCCTTGTCTGAGGTCGTTATGCTGGCACCACCGTCGTCGGCGTCGTCAGCGTCATTCGCAGCTCCATCCGCGATGGGCGGCGTAAGCCTCGCCCCCACGACCGCGACACCACCGCACCGCGGTGTCCACGGTGTACCCGCCCAAACACCTGCTCGTGTCAGATCTGCGACGGAAGCCAGGCGATCAGGTGTGATGGCAGCCACCAACCCACAGAGACCATCCGTGGCGAGAGTCAATCGGCACGTTGGCGGTGCGGCCTCCTCGTCGCCCTCTCCCTCGCCTTCGATGGCGGGCACACACGAGCGAGTACCCGTGAAGCCATGCCGCACGCGTGTGCGGCAGACGGTGGTACTGCTTACCCCATCCTCGACACCACACTCACCTACTGCGGACGCTACGCCTGCCTCTCCGCTGGATCTCTCTATCCCAGAGGCACTGCGGCTCGAGACCGTGTATGACCTCATGTACGCCATGGAGGAGTCGCGGCTGGTCAGCAACCGTGAGAATGTCCTCTTCAACGGCTCCCTGACGAACATTCACAACGCCGACCGCGGCTTCCACCCTCTCGGCCCTAAATGGACTCGCTCTCAGACTTCACTCGTTGAGCGCGAAGCCGCGACCACGCCACCTTTATTTCCGACCAACACGGTCACCCGGGCAACGGTGCAGCGCTCTGCCGCAGCCCGCGCCGCGTCGGCTGCCATCACAGCAGCAAGGAAGAGCGGTGCTATGCCAGGCACACACACAACACGACCTTCTTCTTCTTCCTCGGCGTCATCGCGGGCACGTACGATCCCTAGGGAGGAGGCTGGCCACACGGAAGCTACTGGCCTTAATTTTCAGACTCCACCATTACCACCACCATCAGCCGGCTCTGATGAAGAGACTCCTTCACATCAAGAGGACCCGCTGGCCTCTGCGATGGACGCCTTCCTCACCCGTCCGCGACCGTGCTCGTCGTGGTTTGAAGTTGGCAAGGAGGGCTTCGAGGTCACCCGGCTCGCGGCACGGCTGCGACGCCCTGTCACTCATCACGCGTTTGACCTCAACAGCGTCTCGCCACTCGTGGCGCTGACGACCTGCGTGCTGCCCGAGCCAACGCTGACGGTGCCATCGCCTACGCGTGTGTCTATGCCATCCCGTGGCGGTGGTGGTGGCGGCCCACAACGGCAGCAAGAGCAGCAGCAGCGCGGCAATCAGTCAGCGCACCTGCCCCGCGCCTTCTCGCTTGCCATGTCCGCACCGACTGCGTCTTCTCTTGCGGCCCATGCCACCGTGCCCACACACCGGCTCTCCCTGACTGAGCGCTTTGTGCCGTCGGAGGCCGTCGCGACCACCACCACCACCACAGCCACCACAGCCACCGCGGAGACAAGGTGCGTGTCCTCTTCGAAGACAGGCAGGCCACCACGCGCAGCGTCTGCTGGCGATCCCCGTTGCACCTCCTCCTCCACCCCCGTGATGAGCCCGACAACGTATGCAGACTCCATCCGCCACAACCCTTTCCTTGTCCGCCCAGGCTCGTCGAGTGGCGCGGCCTCCTCCACGACCAGCCACCCGTCATTCTCATCCCCGGCGTCTCCGCTGCAGCTCAGCGGCTTCTCTGGCAGACCCAGTGCCATGGCGAGCCGCACGTCACCGCCACGTGCGCGGCAGTCGTCTGTGCAGGCGCGTGGGCGGCAACCCGCACCTGGGACACACCGCTCAAGCACACTTATGTCGGCTGCGGCCATCACAACCTCGTCTTCACGCCCAGGCACGGGTGCGGGCAGCACTGCGTCAGGGCGGCCGGCCAGCGGTGGCCTTGGTGGAGCCGGGTGGCAGCCAACTGGACTAGGCCGCATCGGTAGCCGAGGCACGGCGGCGACGGCGCCGGTGAACACGCGTGCGCAAAGCACACGTGTCTCGATGCGAGAGCGGTTGGGGTTTCGTGTCGGTGAACACCTGATGCCGTGGACGTCATGAGAGTGAGAGTGAGAGCGTGATGCTCCCTTTTCCCCCCTTTTCAATGGGCGGAGATGTTATCTAGTTTTGCGCTGTGAGCACCAGCGACGTGGAATCTGCAGACGTTTGTCTTTGCTTTTTTTTGTTTTGTTTTTGGTCTGTCCTCACCTAACGTTCTTTTTTTTTTCTCTCTCTCATTCTTCCCGCCTGTTGTGCACGCAATGTGGTGCATGGCTCGGCATGTCGCGTGTTCAAATACACATTCGCTGCTAAAGCCCGAATTTGAAAGGCAGACGCATCTGTATTCGTCTGTGCACGTGAGAGCGAGAAAGAGAGAAACTGACACGTCGAGTGGGCCCCACGAGAAAAAAAAAATCAACAACAACAAAATACAACACACGGCAATTCATATGCTCGTTTGCACGATCCATGACAATGCCCTTTGTCACTTTCCATGTTTTTTTTCACTGTTTTTTTTTTGTTTTTGTTTTCATGTCTACTTCTTTTATTTCTCTCATCAATTGCGCCAAAAAGCAAAACATAAACCAATAACAATAACAACACCAACAACAAACAATTATATCAGAGCGAATACCATCCGTGTAGACAGAACACGTCGGCAATGAGTGGCGAAGCATCCTCGAACTTTGCCGCTGACTGTACAGATAGACACAGAAACGGCTAGTGCTGAAAGAGACACGTACGAGGTGAACCCGTTTCTGTGCTTCTTCTCATTCGCTTCTTTCAAACCCATCTCTTGACTCGACTCGCGTATCATCCGTCATGCTTTCAATCCACTTGAATTTCTTCCTCTTAATTCTTCTTCGCACAACAACACCATCGATAACATGTTCACTTACCCAACGAACTCTGTGTTCTTCGCACCCTTCAAAAACCAAAAGAGAGAAGAAACCATAAAGAGCGAGTATAATAATCGATACGTATCTCTCTCTAATAACAATCAATAATAATAAAAAAAAAGAGACACTCAGAAGAAACAACTGCACACACACACACACAAACAAGGCAGTATTACAGTCCAGAATGCCTCCGTCTAAAGTTCGTAAAGAGGAGGCCGAGCTCCGCAAGATTGCCAAGCAGGCCCGCGATACGCGCAAGCAAGTCAAGGCGCGTGAGAAGAAAACACAGCAGCGCGCGGCAAAGAACGCTGGTGTGGTGGAGAGCACCACGTCATCCGCCCCAAGAAAGCGGCAGGCGGCGCTGATTTTACCAGATGAGGTAGCCGAGCTCCGCGTGCGCATGGAGGACGGCGCGATGGCTAGTGATGCCAGCAAGACGAAGA
Source organism: Wallacemonas sp. 195SL (assembly GCA_030849605.1). Lineage (NCBI taxonomy): Eukaryota > Euglenozoa > Kinetoplastea > Trypanosomatida > Trypanosomatidae > Wallacemonas > Wallacemonas sp. 195SL. The sequence goes on along the minus strand of JASANS010002281.1, from coordinate 21,413 downwards.
AGGGCCGCACGGCGTCTCCGGCAAAGGGCAAGAAGGGTGCGAGCAAGGCTGCGGCTGCGGCTGCGGCTGCGGGTCCGAGCCCACAAACTGTGCCAGAGCCACCGTATCACCTGGAGGTGCACTTTCGCCGAAAGGAACTTCAGATCGACGTTACGCTGCACAAGATCCCGGAGTCAAAAATTGATATCTCAGAAACCAACAACACGCAGCTGGTGGTGGACACAACGAAGCACACCAAGCAGTGGCGTCTCGCGCTGCCCTACCCCGATGGCGTCAGCGTGGATGCTGAGGCAGGCACCTACGAGCTTGAGAACGGCGTGCTGCACTGCCGCCTGCCTCTCGTTGGCGACATCCCGTCTCATCTTCAAGAGAAGTGGGACGCCGTGATTCAGAAAATGCGTGAGCAGCGCGCCATGCGCTTCCACGTTACCCGCGACGGTGCCCTAACCGTGCGTACCCGCCGTGCACTGCTCTCGAAGGATGCCGGTGCTCCTGCCAAGAAGGCCAGTCCGAGCGAGGCTGACACAGCGGCAGAAGATGCACCGGCAACGGAGGTGAAGGGAGCCGCCGCAGCAGGCAAGAAGAATGCCAAGGCCGCTCCCGCCAAGGCTGCTCAAAAGCGTGGACGTGACGAGAAGGAACCTGCTGCGACGCCGTCGGCGAACAAGAAGCAAAAGAGCGAGACCGCGTCTCCCGCGGAGAAGCGTGCGAAGGTAGAATCTGCTGGTGCCACTGCTGTCGCCACCACGTCCACGAGGACACGCGCCGCCAAGAAGCCTAAGGATGGGAAGGCTGATGTCTTCAAGCAAGACCACGAACGTGCCATGGCGATGGCCAAGGCCGCTGCCACGCAATCCAAGGCTAGCATCCGCGAGCGTGTTCAGCAAGCCATTGAGGTGCAGAAGAAGCGCCAGGCCAAGATGGAGACGCGCGAGGTGCGCAAGGAGGTAAAGCTTCAGCGCCGTCGGGAGTCTTTTGCCAAGGTCCTGCAGCAGCAGAAGGAGCAGCTGCTGGCCCAGGCAGCCATGGTTGAGGCCGCCACAACGAGGTCGAGTGCGGCCAAGAAGGATAGCGGCAAGTCGGTGTCGTTCGCAGGCTGATTGTTCTGCACTGGGGTAGCACTAGCCGGGCCCTGATAGTTGTCCTTTCTTTCGTTCTTTCTTTCCCCCTTTTTCTCTTTGTTCTCTCGTTCTCCTTCTTCATTCCGATTAACTAATATGTTTTTAAAATATCATAACAACAACCACCACCACAAAAAGAAGGAACATGTCATGCGACTGCTCTTTTACGTTATAAAATCCAAAACCAAACCGAACCAAAAAATAAGAAAAATGCACCACGTGCTCGGAAGGGAATGCACAATATGCATAGTGATGTCGGTACGATGGCATCGATCGAATCGAAGTCATCGTGTCTGCACGTACATAGAGGATACACCGAACATACTCTTTTCTTTCTGGTTTCTTCCATGACAAGTGAATGCGCGGAAGTACCAACAACGCCTAGACCTCGGTGCGCAGCCTCGTAGACATGGAAGAGAACAAAAACAACAACAGCAACAAAATAAATCTTATCATCACTACTCTTCGCTGCAATACGTATCCGTGCGTGATGTGCTTTCATGCAGACCACACAGACTTTCGCCATTCACGTACCTTTGCCGTTATGACACATTTACTTTCTCATCGCCCGCTTCCCCTCCCTCCCCCCTTGCTCCATTGTCTTCCTCCCTACCACAGCCTTCGTTTCCCTTGAGGCGTGCTCTCACTTTTTTTTTTTGTCTTCTTCGCCGGCGCATTTGCTGAGATCTTATCTTACGGGCATACCGAGCGTGCTAAGCATCGACGCACGAGACCACTCGCAGCAGGTAGCAACAGAGAGCTTTCTCACAGACAGACAGACAGAGAGGGAGAGTATCACCATCAACAGCAAGGCCTTCGCGATGCCACCGAAGCGGGGCCGCCACATTGCGCAGGACACGGCGCAAACACAGCGCGATGTGAGCGTCACCGCCACCCTCGCCTCCACCACATCTTCTTTTTTGGGCACAACAGCCGTGCCGCAAACGATCGCAGCGACTGATCTCGCGACGGAGGTGAATACATCCGTCGCTGTCCCGAGCACGCCTCTACCCGCGTTCACGGTGCCAAAAGCCTTACAGGCACGTCTCGCAGCGCGCGGGCAGGCCTCAACCGTGGCCCTGCAAGGCGCCAGCTCATCCATATCCGGTAAACGCGTCCGTGACGAGGAGCAGGAAGACTCCGCTGAAGGGGTGATGTCTTTGGCACCTTCTACACACGGTGCCAAAATAGCGCGTGCCTCTACCGCCGCCACGGCCAGTGCTACCGGTGCGACGATGGCTAGTTCTGCGAAGAGGGAGAAGCCTCTCATTCTTTCGCGACGGTGGCGTGCACAACTGATCACGACGACAACGACTTCCTCCTCTTCTGCAGACAAGACAAAGAATGGCGCCACACCCACACGTCAAGAGGCCAATCCGGTGGAGAACTCCAAACACACACTGTTTTCGAACAGCGATGATAACGTCATTCGCTTCGGTAGCCGCCCCGATGACGCGGACTCGTCCCTCTTTTCTTCCGACGACGACCGCGAATCGGAAAGTTCAGAAGTGGTCGGCGAGGAAGGTATCGCGGCAGCGCGTGCGCAGCCAGAGACAGAGCAGGCGCGTCGCCAACGAAAGGCTCGTGAGGTGCGGCATCGCAGACAGTTTGACCAACACGTCGCTGACTACGAAGAAAGCGCGCTGCAGCAGCACGAGGCGGCCTTGCTTGAAAGCGAGGCTGAAGACGAGGTAAATAACAGTCAGGAGGAAGACGAAGAGTATGACGAAGACGAGGAGGAGGACGGCGCGGACCCTGAGCGCAGCGGAGAGGCCAACGCGAGCGAAGAGGATCGCAGCGGAGACGCAAGCAGCAGCGTGACCGTCGATGTGCACTCGCTCCTGCAGCAGCGCAAGCGCGGGGCTGGCGCGGGTCCACAACGATTCGGAACTCTTTTCTTCTCGAGCCACCTTGACGAGTCATCCCTCGCTGCATCGCTCGCCGCCGCACACCACCGTCGTGCTCAAGCGGCAACGACGACGACTACTGCGAAAGGATCCTCCTCTGACAAGGACAATGCCAACGCCCCAGAAGAAGAAGATGAAGAGGCAGCAGCGACCAGTGATGAGGATGAGGACAGCACAGACGACGAATGTGCGGCGTTTCCGTGCTTCCACACACTCATCGGCGTCAATGATCCGGTGACCATTCAAGGTCCGTGCGGTGTCGTTGGACTTGGCATGGGCGAGGCCACGGTGGGCGGCTTCTACCTTGGCAAGAAGCAGCTGGGACTTTGGAACCCGCTCCAACGCGCGGTCGTGACGCCGGTGTCGAAGCTCAAGTCGAAGGGCGCCGATCGCGATGCTGCCCCGCGCTGGGGTCGCGGACGTGCTTACAAGCTGCCCACCACAATCACGCAAGATGCGGCGTCCTTCTCCAATCACGGCGATGGCGAGGCACCCGACGAGACCACGCGTCCGCACGCGCGCACGTTCGAGTGCCTGACGGCTGTGGATGTCGCAAGGTGGCGAGAGGAGGAGGCCGCCGCCGCCGCCGCCGCAGCCATCACCTCGACATCGAATACGATGACTGACGCGTCGCACGACGGTGCGGCCGCCGCCGCCGACGATGATGATGACGATGACGCCCATGCAATCATCAACATGGATCTGAACGATACCGAGGCCCTTTTTGGCACAATTGACTGGGAGTGGGTGGAGGCGGAGCTCGCGCGGTGGAAAGCTTTCTTTGCCACGCGTCGCATGCCACTGGCGGTGCTCCTCGTCGTGCGTCCGTACGAACCCGGGCGATCCTTCTTTCGGCGCCACTACCTGAACCCGTCTCGAAAGAACACCACTGAGGGCCATCGCGGCGACGCCGGTGCCACAACTCGACGAGGTGATGCGTTTGTTGAGCTGCCATCCTTCATCGCCAAGTCGGCTGGCCAGCAGATCGACGTCGCACTGCTGCCCGATGTTGTGCCCGCCGTGGCTCAGTGTGGGTGCGGGTCTGTGGCGGTGATTGGCTCGGCGAACATTGGAAAATCGACCTTGTGCCGCTTTCTTGTCAACACGTTTCTCTCCCAGCACGGGCTGTGTTATTGGCTGGACATGGACCTGGGGCAGCCTGAGTTCGGCGTGCCAGGGCAGCTCTCGCTCTACTGCGTGCGGCACCCACTCTTCCGTCCGGGGGATGAACAGCACTGCGCCGAGCTCGTCCAGGCGCTCTTCGTCGGCAGCTCCACCGTGAGGTGCCCTGTAACGATGGGCAACGCGATTGCGGCGATGACGCGTCTCGTGCGCGAGGTCCAGCGTGAGCACCCTGTGGTGGTGAACACACACGGCTGGGTACTGCACACGGGCCGGCGCACCACGACAGAGGTCATCCAGCGCGTGACCCCTCGCCACGTGATTCATTTGCTGAAGCCCAAGGAGGAAGCCTGGGCACGTGATGTCGCGTCGCTCATGAACCCCACCAACGGCCTCAACGCCGACGTGCTCTCAAACCGATTCCTCGTACGCCTGTACGAGGCCCCGCAGGAGACGCACGGTGCACCCAACAAAGGGGGCACGACGGCGACCAAGAAGAAGGGCAAGCGTGCGCCACCGGCTAGATCCGTGGCAGCGACACCGAGCGTGCGACGTCTTGGCCGGCTTCCGCACCCACCTCTTCCCGAGAAGCGGAAAAGCACTGGCACGGCCTCCTCGCCGTCGGCGGGGACTGATGTGCATTCCGTGTACGTGGAGCGAGCCATGAGCGCGGCTCAGCGACATGCACTGACGAAAGAAAAGGGCAGTCGCGGCCGACAGACACGCTGGCAGATCTACTTTGCCCCTCTGCTCACCACCTACAGGTCGGAGGAGGAGGAGGCGGCACAGGCCAAGCAGCAAGCCAGCCCCGCCACACTGGAGAGTGACGAGGACAACAACCGTGCAAGACCATTTGGGAATGCTGGTCGGAGCCGCACGGGTGATGCCGCCCAGGCCCAACCATCTCGCTCCACGCGCATTCGTGCCCCGCTGTCAAGCCTTCACGCGCTCGTCGTCGCCGAGCTTGACGAACGAGTGCGCACACTACCACTCCAACACGTTGTTGCCATGCTTGAACACGGCGTGGTGGCTGTGCAGTTCCATATCCCCTCCTCATCCACGTCCAACACGAAGCGAAACACTCCGTCCTCATTGATTGAGATGGGCGAAGACGCGACCGACGTGTCCGTGCGCGTCACGAGCTTAACCGCGCTCAGCGATGGCTTCCCGCTGTCGTGCTACGCGTTTGTGGAGACAACAGAGGCGGACTGTGCGGCGTGGGCTGCCACCACCGATGATATCTCAGAGGGCCCCATGCTGACACTGCACATTCCACTCCCACCAAAGACAGTGCGGCGTCTGCTGCGGCGGTGTGAGGAAAAGGGAGGGGGCGTGTCTATCGCGTACAGTTCCATCCTGCGCGAAGACACTGAGTTCCTCGAGCACTACCACTAATCGCCTTGTCCTTCCCTCCCCCCTCTTTACTCGATGTCATGGCATCGCGCGGCAGCACACGAACTCACGTAACGGATAAGAACGAATAAGAAAAGTAAAGATAATATTTGTAATCCAATAGTATCACAGATAAACTACGAATCACAACACGTACAACCAAAAGCGAACAATCAAAGCTACTTGAATGGTACGAAGGGACAGAACCATCTCTCTCTCTCTGTTGTCGCCACACGTGTTCTTGTCTATCTCCGCAACAACGTCGGATGCGCTTGACTTGCCTCGATCTTCTTTTTTTCCCTACCCTCTTGGTCTTCACACAAAGAAGATAGGCACGTGCTGTACGGCGTGAGGGAACCAGCTCCTTGTGCTTCTGCTTTACGCGGCATGCCAAGGTGCCACATCCTTTTTTTTTGAAATTAATTTTCTCTTCTTTCATTCACTGCTGTCTCTCCTCGCCTTCTTCTACCATCGCCACTATCGCACTCTGATTCTCTTTTTTTCCCCCTTTTTCCCCCCTACACACTCAGCGGAAACCAAACAGAGAAACATAAGGAAAACACACACAAATACACAAAAACAAAAAGTAACAGTGAGGACGCCAGTTACAAATGGCGCGGCCTCCATTTTTTTCCAGGCGTGCGACACAGCTGCTGCGTCGCTTCTCTTTGGTATTACTTCTCACGTGTTTGTTCGTTGCGCTTGTCCTCGCGAGCGCCTTGCAGAACCCCGAACTTGACACGACCGTCCACGACGAAGACGCGTTGAGGGGTCAGCAGACAGCGGCACCTACTTCTGCGCCATCAACACCACCAACAGGAACGACCGGACGGGATGCGACGCTAACCCACACCGTGCCCCCTTCTTCTCCCGCCTCCACACAAGAGACCTCGAACACGACCACACCATCATCCCCACCCCACGTTCAGCTCCGCGAGCAGCGCCGCCAAGAAGAGGCACAGGCGCGCCGCAAAGCTGCAGAGGCACTCGCCACGGTGCAGGATGTCGTCGCCAAGCTCATGGAGGGCGATACAATCCCGCTGTCTTCACACCACGACCGTACTGATAGAGAGCACGCAGCGGGTACAGAGGCGTGGCGGCATTGGCAACAAGGCGCCACCACACCTCTCGAGCAGTCCGCTTACTACTATCACGCGATGGAGGCGCTCTACCAGCAAGGCAACATCACCCTCTTCGCTGAGCGTCTGCAAGAAGGGGCGGAGGCAAGTGGTCATGGCCGCATGCACTACCTGCTCGGTGTGCTCTACGCGAACGGCGTCGGCGTCCCACGCAGTGAATCTACCGCGGTGCTGCACTTCTCCTTCGCGGCTCTGCAGGGCGTGCCGGAGGCCCACCTCGCCCTCGCCCAGCGCCTCGAGGTGACAGGCGCGAGTCCGACAGATACTCCACTGGACAAGTGTCAGGCCGCCTTGCCGCACTACCACGAGGCCGCGGATGCCGTGGCGTTGACGTACGACGGGAACTTGGGTTCACACCCCTACGGCCTCTCAGCCGCTGGAGCCACGACCGGCAGCACTGGGCTTTTTAGCAGCGTGGGTGCCTCTGGGGACGAGGTGGACGATGCCGATGGTATTCGCCTCGTGGAGGGGCAAACACCGCGTGCCAATGCGCTGCGGCACTTGCGCGACGAGCAGCTAAGACTCGTCCATCTCATCGTTCACTCCGACGACGGCAACGCGCTGGCAAGTCTGAATCTGGGGCTCTATCATTTAAAAACGGGTGCGCAAGGCTCACGAAATCGGCAGCTCGCGAAGCGGTACTTGCTCAAGTCCCTGTCACAACTGCCGGGCTTCATCGAAGTGTATCTGCAGAAAGCGGAGCGGGCGGCGGAGGCAGCAAGGCTCACGGTGGACCCGCACGCGTCGCCATTCAGGGCCGATCTGCTTGAGTTCGTGGTGGGCGCGAACAAGGCCGCCACCGTCGCCGCCACCTACGGGCTGAACCCGCCTCTCAACAGCGACAAAATGTCCCCCAAAGCTGCCTCCTCCTCCTCACAGGGGGCGACAAAGACGAAGACCAAACAGTCCGGTGCAGGAGCGGATGAAAAAGAATCCTACCCAGCAGCGGACAGCTCGCAAGTGCGTTCGACCGTGGCCATCGCAGGTCAGGTGTACGGCCTGCTAGGGCAGCTCTACGGCACCGGCGATGCCTTCGCTGACCCACCCATGCCACGCGACTTTGCCAAGGCGCTTTACTACTTTCGACGCGGCTTGATGCTCGGTGATTGCACGGCTCTGAATGGTTTGGGGTTTCTGCACGCCGTGGGGTACCTGCATGACGGCCGCACAGTGGAGGAGGCCGCCATCTACGAAGCTGCCCTCGCAGCCTCCAATGACACGGAGCGGCAGTCCTCGTACGCGAGCACGACGAAGACCGGCTCGGACTTCGCCTCGGCTGAGCAGTACTTCCGTATTGGGGCCTTGCACAGCACGTGTGCGATGAGTGCGTACAACTTGGGCGTGTTCTACCTGCATGGCCTCGACGACCTCGCACGCCGTTCGCCGCCGGCACCGACGTCTGCCTCTGCAGGTCCAACCGGCGAGAGGGCACCACCGGGTCACCGAACAGATGATGGCTTCTTTGTGCCCTCGCGTGCGACGCTGGAGAAGGCGGAGCAGCTTTTTCGAACAGCCGCCTCACAGGGGAGCGTGCTCGGGCTCTGGCAGCTGGGTCGTCTTGCGGAGAGAGCGGGGAACTGCTCCATGGCCCTGGCTCTCTACCGCCGAGTCGCGTCCTACGGCAGCTGGATGCACGCGGGAGACGCGGCCTCTCCATGGGCCTTTGCTCTCATGGAGGACTGGAAGGACACAATACTGCAAGAAAAGATGACAGCACAGCACGTGCCCACGCATGACGAGCCGCAGTACGGCGCTTTCCTCGAGCAGCGGCTGCAGGCACGGCAGGCGCAGCGGGACCGTCTCGCCACGTATCAGCAAGTTGCCCGCACGGCGACCGGGCACGGCAAGGAGGCCTTCTTGCGTACACTGCGACAACACGCCGCAGGCCAACAAAATATCGCGGAGAAGGCCGCGCAAGTGCCGCAGCTGGACAAGAGGAGAGGCCAACGCCAACTACCGAATGTCGCGTCTTCTTCCTCCTCCTCTCCGACGACGACGACCACACACACACAGGGCTCGTCGACAACGCCAGATGCTCGCCCTACGCGAGGAGGACTTAACCGTCTGCTCCGCGCCATGTCTCGTCTCTTGTTCGGCTGGAATCGCAGGACGTACGCCGTGGCCGATGTGGAGAATGTGGAGAATGTGGCAGAGCCTGCCCTTCGCCCCGCTGCGACGCCATTGCCCGACATGGTGCATGTCAAGACGAAAAGCGGCGACCGGGCTGGAGACGAGGACAACACACAGGTCGCGCTGATCAACAACTTTGTGGCCCCTGCGTCATCACCCCTCGTCGCGTTCATCGAAGGGCTTGCGCTGGTGGAGACAGGCTTCGTGGATTACTACACGGCCTGGCGCGCGGTGGAGGTGCTGGAGGAACAGCTGCAGGTGACCGAGGAGGTCTACGAGGCGTTGCCAGAGGCTTTGGCCGTATCGGACACGTACCAAGACGGATCCTCCGAAGGCTTCGCTGACGACGACGAGGACGTGCCCGTGCTTGTGCGTCATGGCTGGCTAGACCCGAATGATACCCGGTTCAGCGCCTTCGATCGCATCCCTCCTGGCGCGACGGCGCTGCTCGACAAGAACACCGTGCTCCTCCAGTGGCGAGCACCGTATGACGGGGCAAACCAACTCTCCTCCACCCCGCGTACTTCAGCCCGCGTGACACCGCAGCGACCGCTTCCGCGCCGCTTAGTATCCCAGAAGGAGGCGAAGAAGTTGCTCCTGCATGATTTACTCCAGCGCTACGTTCACGGGGCCTCGAACCGAATGCCAAGCGAGGACAAGTACATCCCTACCTCGAGTGCGTCGTCATCGTCCGACGCATCCTGGTCAAATCTGTTGCGGCACAGCAACACGGTCACCAGCGCTCGTCTCGGCCAAACCCTGCCCACCGCTCTGAACCGTCTTGCCGATTTTTACTATCGAGGCGAGTCAAGCTTGCTGGGAATTGACGTGCCTCTGGCGCTGCAGTACTACCGGTCTGCCGCGGCGCTCGGCCATACACAGGCCGCCTTCAACGCGGGCATGATGCTTCAGATGGGCCTGGGCAGCCTCGGTGACGACATGGCGAGCGAGATGGGCAACACGAACTCTGCGGCGGAGTCCTCTGGGTGGTCGCCGGCGTCCTTGCAGCTCTCTCTGACGGAGGCGACTGATCTGGTAACGCGGCATCCCTTGTTTCGAGTGCTCTCTGTCTTTCCGTCGCTGCCTGTGATTGGGCGTGTCTGCTTTGGGTGGGTGCTGCGGCTGCAAGAAGTTGTCATTCACGTTCTCACGCTGCCAAGCGAGCTGCTGCTGCAGCAAGCGGAGGACGAGCACCGCCTCTACGGCCCACCCCTCGCGCAAGATTGGCACGACACGAACGATTACCTCTTCTTGCACTTTTTGCACATCTTCTTCCGCAACCCGGTGATGCGGTCTCGCTGCGATTTGCACCTTGCCACTCGCTACTACGACAGCGTCACCAGCCTCAACCCCCGCGCAGAGTGGGCTTCCAAGGTGATGATGTGGACTCTGAAGTGGCAGAGCTGGTGGCTTGATATTCCCTACACAGACACCCCTCAGCCGATACCGACGACGACCACGACGACCAGCAAGCCCGCCACGCCGAGCGAGAAGCCGGGCACCACACCCGCGCGTACGCCAGAAAAACTGACAGAAAAACCAAACCCGAAGCCCACACCACAGCCATCATCACCATCATCCTCACCACCTCAGAACACGGCCCCGTCGAGAGTGAAGCTTGCGTTGTCTTGGCTCTGGTCGTATATGCCGACGTATTACCTTGTGGAGACCATTGTGCTGTACGGTGCGGTGGTTGTTCTGGGGATTGCGTTGTACCTCATTTTCATCTAGACTGCAGCGTACAAACCACACACACACACACACAACAACAACACCAACAACTAAAGAAGATGAAAAGAAAAAGAACACACATATCCGAGGAGGAGAGGCAAACAACTGTAACAGAAAGGGATCGAGACACGGAGACATGCTTTTTTTTTTCTCACCCCACTTCTTCTATCAATCGCCCTGAGCAATCTTTTTTTTTCTCTGAACTCTCTTTCCACCCTTTTTCTCTCTTGCTCTTCACAGAGATGCTATTCATGCGCTCCTTCTTTTTTTTTCTTCTGTTCTCCACCTCTTTCTCCTCCCAGATGATACCCCTTTCATACTCCTCTTTTTGTCATTGGGCTCATGCGTTTTTTTTTCTTCTCCTTTCCTTCCGTGTTCTCCCGCATTTCACTGGGCCTATTGCATGCCTCTCTCACATCGAAAAAAAAAAAGAAATAGACCGACAGCACACATGTAGATGTGCACGTGTGGCTCACAACCCCACATTGTCGTGCAGACTCTTCGATACACCCATACATGTAGCAGTCGATGTGCGCGCCAACAAATCTGTGTTGTCACCACCTTCGCGCGACGCCGACTATCAACACAAAATAGTCAGACTCAATATCGGGCTAACGCCACTGTGTGCGCACCACCACCAACAGCACCAGCAACGACAACAACAACACAACTTTCACAACTTCTTTCATTCTTCCTTTCTCCCTTTCGCGTCCACTTCACGTCTCCTCTCTTCTTTTGTGTGTGCACGGATATGCGTGTGCTTGTGGAAGGAACACACCTTCCAATCATCAGATTATCTAGTCATTACCATATTTCATCCTGTTTTACGTTACTTATATATATTGCTGTTATCGATTTGTAAGCTTTCGTAGTGATTTTTTTTTTAAATTGGCACTCGCAGACCTTTTCGCTAGACCGCATTTGTTCTTTTTTTTTCTTTCTCTCTTCTTGTGCGTCTTTTTCCTTCTCCTTTCACCCTTACACTTCTGTCTCCTTATCCACAAAAAGCTGTTGAGCAGGCTTCTTGTTTCTCTGTTTCCCCCCTTTTTAAAAATTCGCTGTACTCTGCTTTGTCAGCCATGCTTCGCTTCTCTCGCCGTTTTCTTTGTGCTGCCGCGGCCTCCGCGGTGAAGCGCGATGTGGAGGAGTTCGACGTGGTGGTAGTCGGAGGCGGTCCCTCTGGTCTCGCCGCTGCGATTCGTCTTCGGCAGCTCGCCGGTGACAAGGAGTTTCGCGTCGGCTTGATCGAAAAAGGAAGTGAGATTGGCGCCCATACACTCTCTGGTGCCTGCATTGAGCCCACCACGCTGAACGAGCTGCTGCCTGAGTGGCGTGAAAATAACGGAACATTTCCCGTCACGCCAGTCACAACCGACTCCTTCTACGTGCTGCCCTCCGGGACCACAAGCATCAAGATTCCTTTTGTCCCCGCTTCGCTTCACAACGAGGGTAACTTCATCACTTCTCTGGGTGGCGTCTGCAAGTATCTGGCAGAACAGGCGGAGGCGCTCGGTGTGGAGGTCTACCCGGGCTTCGCCGCAGCGGACGTGGCCCTCGACGACAAGACCGGCGCCGTGACGGGCGTGTACTTGAACGATATGGGCGTCAACAAGGCAGGAGAGAAGACGGAGCAGTACGAGCCTGGCATGTTCTTCAAGGCCAAGCAGACAATCTTTGCTGAGGGCTGCCGCGGCTCATGCACTAAGAAGCTAGAGAAGATGTTCAAGCTGCGGGATGAGAAGAACTTCCAGACGTACGGCCTCGGCATCAAGGAGGTGTGGGAGATCCCGAAGGAGAAGCACATCCCAGGCACGGTTATGCACACAGTTGGGTGGCCGACCAACGACAAGGGCCACAAGAACACGTACGGCGGCGCTTTTCTTTATCACTACGGAGACGGCCTCGTGTCGTGTGGCTATGTGGTGGGCTTAGACTACACCAACCCGACTTGCCGTCCGTACATGGAGATGCAAAAGTGGAAGACGCACAAGCTCATTCGGGAGCAACTGGAGGGCGGCACGCCGATTCTCTACGGCGCACGTGCCCTCGTCGAGGGTGGCTACGCGGCGCTGCCCAAACTGCACTTCCCTGGCGGCGTGCTTGTCGGGGACTGCGCTGGCTTTCTCAATTTGCCAAAGATCAAGGGCACACACACAGCTATGAAGTCAGGTATGCTTGCGGCGGAAGCCGTTTATAGCGATGCCTTCAAGGAGGGTGCGGAGAAGCTGGATCATGTCGAGTGCACGAGCTACGCCGAACGCTTTCGGAGCAGCTGGGTTTACAAGGAGCTCTACCAGGTCCGCAATGTGCGCCAGAGCTTTCACAGGAACTTCTACTTTGGCATGGCCTACGCCGGTTTGAGCACGACCTTCACCCACGGCATTGAGCCGTGGACGCTCAAGCATCACGAGCCGGACAATACCGCACTGAAGCCACTCAAGGACGTCACCCCGATTGAGTACCCAAAGCCAGATGGCAAGCTCACGTTTGATCTCCTCACCAACCACAGCCGCAGCGGCACGGCCCACAACGCGGACCAACCTGTGCATTTGAAGCTCAAGGATCCTTCTGTGGCGGAGTCGGTGAACTTGGCGACCTATGGCGGCCCCGAGGCCAAGTACTGCCCAGCCGGCGTCTACGAGTTTGTGGATGGAAAGCTGGTGATTAATGCACAGAACTGCCTGCACTGCAAGACGTGCGATATCAAAGATCCAACGCAGAATATCGATTGGTGTGTGCCAGAGGGGAGTGGTGGCCCGAACTACCAGGGTCAGATGTAAGAGAAGGAGAGACAGCTCTCTTTTTTTCTTTCTTTCTCTTTGCCCCCCCCCCCCCCCACATCGGCGCCTCTGCCTTCTCTGTCTCCAACACGCCCCCGCTCATTCACTATACCTATGCGCATGGCCCGTCTTGAATTCTGTTTTTTTTTGTCCTCGTTTTACAATTACCTTCTAGGTTGTCTTGATTCAAGAGGTGTGAAAAAGAGTGAGAGGCACATGAACGGAATAGTGATGGCGCGACCAAGTGAGAGAGAGGAAAAAAAAGAAGCTGGACATAAACGAGGGAATAACAACAACAACACGCAAAGTAGCCTTCGACGTGAGGAAGTACCTCGTGCATCGTTGTGCTCTTTCTTTCTTTTTTTCTTTCCTTTCTCCTTTTCACGTCCTTCACACGGTTAGCTCTTCCCCCCCCTTTTTATTTTCTCTTTTGCTCTCGCATACGTCTGGCAAAACGACACCAAAACAGAAACAAGACAAAACGGAAAGAAGAACAAAAAGCAACGCTGTTTGCGAGCCACATACCACTTTGAAAAACAAAATATTCATATCTCTGTGTTGTTTCTTCTTCTTTCCCCTTCTTTTGCTCGCCAACACTTTCTTTTGCACTTTTCTCTTCTTTCTTCTTCTTTTCTCTACTTATGAAAGCGATCGTCTTTGTGACGTGTTAAAGAAAAAAAAAAGAAGTGAAAACTGTAGCTTCTTTTTTTTTTCTTTGTTTTGGTTGCACTAGGTTCGGACTTATCTTCTTCATGTGTTTTTTTCCCACTTCTCGTAGTGCTTGCTTTTCTGCATCTTTAGGACAACGTTGCAGGAGACTCATCTCGTGCCTCGCTTTGTGTTCGCTGTAGTGCAGGGAGGGTTGTTACTATTCCTTATCTTCTCAAAAACACACCAAACAGTCATCACTACACCACACAGAAACAAGCAGACATTTTTTTTCTCCGCCGCAACAACGATAGGAGCCGTAGCAAGCCGCAACTACTACGAGAGGATGCAGAGACAAGGACAGACTTTCATGGCGTGTCTGTGATTTGACCCCGGCGACATGTTGTGCTCCACTCTCCTTCTTCCGTTTCTCTTTGTTTCTTTGTTTCTTTATTCTTGTTTTACTCGTTGCTGCCGCGACATGTGCAAGCCGTGACCATTCAGGCACGGCACTGTGCGACTGCTGCATGAGCAACACAAAGAAGAGACGCGAAAAACAACAACAACAACTTCGTAGCTGAGGTTCACTCTAGATTGAACACGTTCCTACTTCTCTTCTCTCCTCCCCCTACCTTTCTCACTCTCAACAACATTTGACTCGCTTTCCCCTTTTCTGTTGTCATTATGGATTTCGGTATCCCCCCACGTACCCTCTTTTTTTTTTCCAGCACTTTCAAACAAATGTCTGTGAATTGCTTCTTCGGGACTGAAGTGAAGCCGGACGGCACGCCCTTCACACCCGTCATGCCACCACAGAGCTCTCTTATTATTACTCAGTGTGCTGTCACTACCGTCGTCCCTCCATCTGGCAGCGTATCTGAGCAGTATGGTGCCGTCACGCTCTATGTGCAGAGCCACGACGTGCCAGCGCGAATGGCTGTCTGCACCCTCAGCCCGTCTCAACACCTCACCTATAGTCCTTTGCAGCTTGTGTTTTCTAAGAACGTGACGTTCAGTCTCGTACCCCGCCCCGCCCCTCCTGGCAGCGCCGCCGCCGGCAAAACGCTGTGTTACCCCACCGTGCACCTCACGGGCTACTACGAGCACGAAGAGGAAGAAGAGGATGAGGATGAGGATGAGGTCATGGACTTTGCGCAAGACGAAGACGATGAACAGGATGACGAGGAGGCCGAACAGGCGCGCAGCCCTCCACGTCGTCGTACGCGTCGTGAACGTCAGAATCGATAAATTGTTGTTCTTGTTGTTCTTGTTGATGAAAGCGTTGAAGGCAGCTTCAGGCAGTGCACCGGTCCCCCTTCTTTTCTCATCTTTCGGCCGACTCTCCTCGCCAATCACTTTCCCGCTTTTCTTGTTGCTTGGTGCTCGGAGAACAGCTGTCTCTGTCTTGGTCTCGCTTTCTTTGTCTTTTTTTTTTGCCTTCGTGGTGTTCTCTTTCTCTCGATTAAATGCCGCATGCAACACCTCACTCTCGTATTTGCTTGTTTGCCTTGCACCGCTATCGTATCAATGTCTGCAGATGACAACTTGGATGAAAGCTGATCTACACAAACATCAACAGAACGAGAGGAGGATAGCAAAGGTACCCTAAAAACAAAAAAAGGGCAGTAACACGAAACTAAAGGAAGCAAACACACAAGAACAGAAAAAAAAAACGGAAAAAAAAAGCAGGACCAAGTAAACTACTAGCAATGCGCACCCGCTACAATTGTTGGCTACCAATGCCTCGAGTATATGTGTCTGTTCGAGGAGGCTAAGATGAGATGTGAGATGCGTGTCGGGGAGGTATATGGTACGGTCAACACCTCCCTCACTCCCAGTGTCTCCATTTCTTTCCTCACCGAAGCGTGAAGCCGCACCAAATTTACAATATCAATCTGTTCAGCTCTCACAGAAGATCACAGACAGAAC
Source organism: Wallacemonas sp. 195SL (assembly GCA_030849605.1). Taxonomy (NCBI): domain Eukaryota; phylum Euglenozoa; class Kinetoplastea; order Trypanosomatida; family Trypanosomatidae; genus Wallacemonas; species Wallacemonas sp. 195SL. The sequence continues at coordinate 5,514 of JASANS010002281.1, read as the reverse complement.
CCAGCACACGAGTGAAGAACGAAGGCGTCACACAAGGAGGCAGCGAGAACACGAAAAGAAGAACATGGCACAATATCGCACACACAAAAAGAGAAAATAGCCTTGCTTTTTACCCACACTGCACAAAACCCCCTCCACATGCTCTATCACTCTTTTTTTTTCCCTTCTTCATGACTGGTGCTTGCAAACTACGCGCCTATTTCAGCGACAGACCAAAAAAAAAAAAGAAAAGGATACCTTTGTGAGCAAGTAGACAACAACAACACACACACACAAAAAAAAAAAAAAATGGTACGCACGCGTCTTGCATCGCTTCAGATCCCGTCTGTGCGCCAGGAACTGCGCCACCAGAAACATAGCGCGAGCAAAGACATGCATGCGCCCATCACCATCGAGGCTCGTGCCATTCCAGTCCCATACCCCACCGGCACCTCCACACTCCAAATTGGAGGCATTCATCTGCGCCTCGTGGACATCGCCGAGGCGGCAGCGATGGCTGTGGCAACGCGCAAAGCTCAGACAGCTGCAGCCGCGGCTGCGAGTGCGTCTCATCGAGGAGGCTCTGGTGCTGGATTCCATTTCTTCGGCAGTGACAAGGCTGCCGAGCCAGAGAAATCCAAGAAGACAGAGCTGAATGCGATGCCATCAAAGAAGCGAGTCGCCCCGATCGCAGAGACACCATCGGCTGAGCAAGCGTTTCAAGGACCCCCACTCGCGGTGAACGTTGTCATCCGGGTACAGACGCAGCCTGCCGGGGCCGCCGTGGGCTCCGCTGGCGAGGCCGCCGACTACACGCGAGAGTTCGTCGCTGCGGTGGTGCCGCTCCAGCTCGGGGGCAATGCCTCCAAGGAGAGCACACGGCAGACGTCTTCTTCTTCGCCCTCGTCGTCGTCACCACGCGCTGGTGCCGAATCCACCTCGACCTCGTGGCCCTCTAAAAGCGAGGCGAAGGGGTCGCAGAAAGGAGAGAGTGGTGCCAAGGTGTTCCCTACACCGTTCCGCCCTGCCAAAAAAGGACCACGACCTCCGAAAGGAGAGACCACGTCGTCGTCGGCAGCAGGCATTGTTGCCGCTGTGCGACCCGTGTTGGAGGAGGCACCCGTCTCCGCGTGTACGTTCGTGAAGCTTGATCTGCGTCTTCAAGTGGAGAAGGTGCGCTTTATTGTGGAGATTCATCCCGGGATTCCGACTGTCAATCACACCCAGCCGGGCGCCGCGTCTTGGTCTGCCTCTCTCCACCGACGCCGTCCGCGCGACGGACAGGAAGAGGACGCAGAGCAGTCGAACAACACATTAGATGCGACTCTGGAGGTTGTCGTGGTGGGTACGATCTCTTCCCTCATCTAGGCTACGGTTGACATGTGGCGAGTGCGACGTAAATGAAGAAAACAAATCAAAAACTCTCAGTGCCGTATGTGTGTGCGTGTGTGTGTGTGTGCATGCCAGCGTGCAACAGCGAAGAGAGAGAGATAGATAGGGAGAAAGAGAGACAATCGACTCTAACACAAAGCAGCAGCACACGCAAGACGTTATAATAATCTACGAGTAACAATACCGTCTTCAGAATGGCGGTGACTACCCATCATGAAGAGTGAAGAAGAAAAAAAAACACAAACAAACAAACAACAACAACAACAACAACAACAACAACAACAAAAAAAAAAAGAACACAAGAATACCTGTGAGCTTAAACACTTCCTCCACATTTCCCCGCCCCACATTCTCAAGCCGTTTAGTGCCTCTGTACAGATCCTGTGGAGAGCTGCAGCTTGACAGTGTGCAGAACAAACGTGACGAAGCGATGCGTGCCGTACGCTCGGCTGTTGAGACACGCTCCGCACTGAATAACTCATGTTGATGTGATGCGTCCTGCGTCCTTCCTACTCCCTGTCCTTTTACAGGACACAGTAAAAGGGGGGGCCCTCGTCACGGACAAGAACAATGGCAAAAAAAAAAAGGAGAGACTGAATCGGCAATAGCATGTCTTCTATTCTCTTTGTTTCCTTCGTTCTGCTCTGCACTCCCCCCCTTTTTGACTTTCCCCCCTCGCGCTCGTGCTTTGCCTTCTCAGCTTCTTTTCTTTTATGGTTGTCAAGTGGTCACCCTTTTTCGTCGCATTCTTGTGATCACGGGCCCACACACACACACACACACACACAAACACAACAGCGATATTATCGGAGAGAGAGAGAGAGAGAGAGAGCAAGCTACTAAGCTACTGACGAGTGCAGCTTGAACACACGGACAATTTCGACACGAGTCAAGGAATACCTCCCCCCCCCCCCCCACACACACACCGGATTCTACGGATGGCGGCCCCTTCGCTAGGCCGCACACACGTTGTGGATCTGGGGTCGATGAGTCGTGAAGAACTCATCACGATCGCCAAGAAGCAGGCGTCTCAGATTCGGGAAAAGAACATATCGATGCGTGCTATGGAAGAGCTCATCGAAAGCTTCACGGGTGGACATGCAGAAGCAAACTCTGCGGTCGGCGCATCTGCCTCTCCTCCCCGAACTCCACAGGGCTACGTGATGGAGATGGACTCACCTGTGGCGCAGCCGCCTGACCTTCGTGAACTCACCGAAGAGCGTCTCGCGCTGGAGGCGAAGTGCCAATCTTTGCAAGATGCGCTGACCCAGAGTCAAGCCTCGTACGACGCACTTTCTCAGAAAGTCGTGGAATGGAAAAAGACGGTAATGGAGACCTCAAGACGTGATGAGGCACNTGCGCTGGACGAGGCGTCTGCGAAGCTGAGCAACCTGACTGCGGCTGATATCCCTGCCGATGTGCTGGAGGGCGTTGTCCAGGAGAAGCTGTCGGCGTGGAAGGAGCGCGCCAAGGCTGCGCTGCAGGCTGAGCGCGACCGCGTGACTGAGCTGGAGCAGGCTGTGTCCGAGGCGCGTGCTGCCGCCGCTGCCGCTGAGGCCGACGCCGCTGCGCGTAGTGGTGCGACCACGGATGCTGCGGCCGCGCTTGCCTCGCTGCGTGCGGAGCTGGAGGCCGCGCATGCGGAGTCCGCGCGCCTGCTTAGCCTTGCCGACACCGCGCAGGCACAGGCCGAGCAGGCGGCATCCGAGCTGGAGCTCGCCCGCTCTGAACTGGAGGTAGCCAATGGGTTACAAAACGGTTCTGCGATGCGGGCGTATCAGCACGCAGCCATTGACAGTCAGCTGCGTGATCTCAACGCTGAGCTTGAGCCGCTTCGTGACCAGTGTGGCGCTCTGAAACAGGAGAATGCACATCTACAGAGAAGGCTACAAGCCCTTGTGGCCTTTCGCGACGCTGTGCAGAAAGAAGCACAGAAAGGGCTGGCGTCGCGCACGCACGACGGTGGTAGAGTTTCAGCCGCGACCCACCAGGCACCCCTCCGTTCGGCGGCTGAGACGAGCGTCATGGATGTGGATGAACTGTAGCGAGTGAGAATGAAGGCACACACAAGTCACGTTTGCCGAAACAAAATGACTATACACAATTCTGGTGCAGGACAGGGACACCGTGCAGCCTGCGATTTTTTTTTCTGCTTGCTTGCGTGATTTCGCGCATACCCCTATTTGTGTGCGTCGAGACGCCTTTTGCTTACATTCGAAACAATAAAAAAAGTACGTGGTGTCTTCTGACCGGCAATGGTAGTGTGATGTGAGGCGTTCAGACTGAAGGGAAAAGATCAATGCAAAAAAAAAAACAAAAGAAAGAAGGACAATCACTGAAGGAGCAGAAACAAAACAATGTTTCTTCTCTCTCTCTCTGCCCTATTGGTGGTCATCTCTCACAGCACATGTCTCGTTTGTCAGGTCACATTTTAGCTGTCCCTCTCTCTCTCTCTCCACACTCTCTTCCTTTCTCTCACCTCATCGTTTTCATCTCTCTCTCTCTCCCTCTTATCACATCACGTGCTATTTCCATTGTGCTTTATATCAACCCGAAACGCTCAGTTCTCTCTTCTTCTTCTTCGCCTTTCCGCATTACGTATCCTCGTGTTCATTTTTTTTTGTTTACTTTACACAGGCGTGAGACGGCGATAAGCAGTGAATATTTCCCCCACTCTTTTCCCCACAATTGCCTCCTTTGCTGTGCTTTCCTCGGAACCTTTTTTTTTCTTCGTTCTCTGTTCTTAAGCCCTGTGCCATAATAAACACTCCAGTGTTTTCCCTTTTCTTTTACGTTCCTCTGTTTCTTGACCTCGTAAGTCCTTCTTTCTTTTCTTTCCTGGTTGCTTCAGTGTTTTCTTTTACATTAAATTTCAGCTTGTTCTTCCTATTTTGACTTTGTTTGGTCATCCTTCTTTTCTTTCTTTTTCCCTCTTTTCCCCTCTCTTTCCCTTGTTGCTGACGTTGCGCTTATTCACGGAAATAAATTCACGAAAATAAATACTTTGTAGACTAGTGAATAAGCATTAACAACTTTGGAATAACCAAAAGAGTTAAGAAAAAAATAAAAGATTAGTGTCCCCTTAAACCAGAACGAACAAGTTTAACTGTGACCAATAAAAAAAGAAAGAAAAAAAGAGAACTGTAGCTCCTTTCACACTCAAAAGAAGCTAAGCCTCCTTGGTGCTCCTTTTCTTATTTATTTATCTTCTTTGTCCTTTCTTTCTGATTCGTGAAACCAGTTGAAAAAAAAAGAAAAAAAAGAAGGACAACCACATCGTATCAGTATCCGGAAAGAAAAAACGAGAGCGTGGGTGTTGTCTGCTCAACTTGTATATAGGAACAAGAATAGAGCGAGAGAAAAAAAAAAGTACTCGTTGACGAAGTGAATTGAGAAGGAACTGATCCGTTCTCACACATAAACACAAACACAAACACACATACAGCCTCCCCCCCCAAAAAAAAAAAAACCGCACATTCGATGCCGAAAGCCACAGATGTCCTGGTGGCCGAGCCCTCGACCACATCTGTGCATATCGATGACAACTACCGTGCCCCGAGCCAGCAGGAGTGGGAGAAAGTGCAAATGCCACTCGAAAACATTTTTGGCCGTGCCAGCGAAGGTATGCCCATTTACAAGGAGCTTGGCGAGACAACAGGTGTGGCGAAGAGCCTTGGTACTGACCTTAAGCGAGGTATCCGTACGAGTGAGGTAGAGAAGCGGAAGAACTTTTTTGGTGCCAACAATCTTCCTGAAGACCCACCGCTGACGTTTTGGGAAATCTACAAGGATGCGTGGAGTGACAGCATGATCCGCTTGATGGCCATCGCGGCCATCTTGTCGCTCGTCCTCGGCCTCACCGTGCCGGAGCCGGGCGAGGAGTCAGTTGATTACAAGACTGGCTGGATCGAGGGCTTCGCGATTCTGTGCTCCATCATGATCGTGACGACGGTATCCTCGGTGAATGACTATAAGAAGGAGCAGAAGTTTCACAAACTGACCGAGGAAAACTCGGCCCAACCCATTCGTGTGAAGCGCGATGGTGAGGTCAAGACGATCGATGTGACGGAGATTGTGGTCGGTGATATTGTCAATCTCTCTCCGGGTCTGGTGACGCCCGTAGATGGCCTTTTCGTTTCTGGC
>JASANS010002280.1:0-45532 GCA_030849605.1 Wallacemonas sp. 195SL | reverse complement strand
AAAAAAAAAAAAGCAACGATAACAAAAAAAAGAAGTACTCCTATTGTGCACGGAGATAACTTGGCCAATGCTATTGATTTCTCACCTTTTTTTATCATAATGATTTCTACACGTTCCGTTTCCCTCATCTGCGTTCTCTCTGTTGTGCGATTCCTGTGCAACAACGACAACAATGTAATGAGAGAGACAAAGCAGAAATGAGCAAAATAAACAAAGGCGACAACAGCATCACACGTCCGACAGTCGTCCCCTTTTCCATGTTGAGGCTTTTCTTTTCTTTCTTTATTCCCCCTTTCTTTCGTATTTCGTTTGTGTTTACCACAATCAAAAATTAGACGATAAATCGTCTCCTCACACCAGCTTTCAAACAAGTCAAAGAGCAACAGCCAAAGCTAACAACAAAAAACAGCGGATTAACCCAATGCAATGCTCAGCATCTGAACATGCACATCACTGCTTCTCTAGCTCGGCTGTGAAAAAGAAAAAAAAAGCGTGCTGATGACGTGCTCACGCAATGCAACGCTCCACATTAACGATTCCATGAGGGCATGAGGTGATGGCGCTCGGGCTCTTGCGATTTGCCGGAAACATTTTTTTTGTGGCGTTGACACCCAGTTTCCTTTCTTGCCTTCAACGACACCCTCTTTCTGACTCCCTCTTTTGTTTGACTGGCGTTCGCTCGCGTGCTCGGACTCTCACTGGGTTTTTCGTTCGCGACTCGCCAAAAAAGAAAAAGAAAAAAGAAAACAAATACTGACAACTTGTAGAACTCTAGTGCAGTCAGCCTTTCTTTTTCAGCACCGTGTTTTTGGTTACACTAGCTTTCTTTGCCCTCTCTCATTCGCGTGCTTCTCTGTCCTTTTCAGGTATATTGGTTTCTCTCTGTTTCTCTCTTTCACCATGTCTACACCGTCCGCGAATAATACGACGCTGCCCTCCGTCCCACAGCGTCGCACGTCGACATCTTCCGCAAGTGATAGCACTGCTGTGTCCCCCGTGCCGGCCACCGCGAATCCCTCGACACAAGCACTACGAAAGTCATCGAGTACAACGTCGGTCTCACCAAAGAAGGAAACAAAGTATGTCACGTTGCCGCGCCCTTCAAAGGCGCCGACGCCTTCCTCCAGCACCGCTGCGGATGCGCTGAAGCCACTCACCAAGTCCACAGCTGGCGCCGCTGCGTATGGCCGGTTCGTTGGCACCACACAACCTGCTCAATCCACGGTACCCAAGTCTGCCAAAACTGCGCCGACACAGAAGAAGGTGAACGTGCAGCGGGCGCTGAAGGTTGTGGAAAGCACGCAGATGACCGAACCCAGCACCGACGCGAAGGAGCCAACTTGTGAGCGTGCCGTGGCGCCGGCGACCACCAAGGCGCCTGCCCCGCTGACCGCTACGGCCATATCGATACCTGTTGCCCGTCAATCACCATCAGGGCCGCTCCCTCCGCACACCACGACGTCACCTCGCGCGACTGACCGCAGCGCTGGTCTGTCTGGCGCCGCCGCTGCTCAGCCGCCGCTTCAACCGCAGCCACCCCGTTCACCACCGCGCTTGCCCAGGACAGGTCTCTTCCGCTCGCTCGGCGACGCGCCTGCCGCGCCCCCTGCCAAGGCGTTTACCGCGAAGCAGCGCAAACTCGCGGCGCTGTGTGCGATAATTGAGTACCGCCCTCTATGTGGGCCAAACGCGATCCCCGCCGCCTTCTGCGCTGCCTCGCCCCTCACACGCACCCTGACGGAGTGCACACCGATGGGCCTGCCCGTGGGAGACTCCGCCATTCGGCTGGTTCTGCAGCAAATGCCTCCCGGCAGCGTCCCCCCGAGGGAGCTTCAGCGTGTGGTTTTCACGGAGCGGCAGAAGGTGATCCCGACGACGCCGTTCGCCGCCGTGCAGTGGTGGCTGGAGAGGAGCTATCCCAAGGTGCCGGTGGTGCTCAATGCGCAGCAAATCTCCGACACGGGTCGCCTTGAGGGGCCCCTCACCGCTGTCATCCATGCCGCAAACTTCACACGAAGCCAGATGACCACGTTCGAGGTGAAGGAGGTGTCCCCACGCCTGGCAGTGCTCGGCCTCGGCTTCTGCGGCAACCTCGCTGTCCTGAGAGGCTGTGAGCGGCTGACGGTGCTCACGAAGATAGATTTGAGTTTTAGCCGCATCGGCACCCTTGACGCCCTCAGCGGCTGCAAGCGGCTGGAGTCGGTTTCTCTGAGCAGCTGCGATCAGGTGACCGATATCACTCCCATCATGAAATTGCCGGCCATGAAGGAGCTGTTTGCCATGGGCGTGTCCGTGTATGACGTGAAGGAAATGGCACGGTGCAAAACACTGACGAGCGTTGTCATTTCGTCACCGAACTTGACCGACTTCACGCCGATTGGCAAGTTGCCTGATCTGCAGATGCTGAGCCTCAATAACTCGCAGGTTTCTACGCTGTCGTGGGTCGCCGGCCTGGCAAATCTCAAGCACGTCGAGGTGAATAACTGCGCTCAACTCAAGGACATCTCTCCGCTTGCGACGCTACCAAACATTGAGCATATCGACGCGAACTTCAGCGCCGTTGAGAATGCCGCTGGCTTCTCCAAGTGCAAAACCCTGAAGCACATAGGCCTTATTCGATCTCCTGTCAACGCAGACAACATTGCCGAGCTGGAGACGATGAATATTGACATTGATTTGTAGATTTTCGTTACGTTCCCATCTTGAGTGGCAAACTAAGAAGGAATACCTTCAAAAAAAAAAAGCATAATAGCAAATACTATCAATACCTGCAGCGCTAGCATTCTGTGAGAGAGAGAGAGAGAAATCAACTGCAAGGAAACGCAAGAGGCGCTCCTTACGAACGGTAGTATCACTCTCATTGTAGATCTTGACTTGATCTCTCTAACACATTTGCTTCACGTCACCACCTTGTATTTTTTCGCTTTTGCTTAGTGTTGGTGTCGCAATTGCCATGCACATTCCGGTTGCAGACCGCCAATTTACGCTTGTGTGTATCGCCAATCTGCTCTCATAGTTTTTCATTCATTTGTTTTCTTTTGTTTCCTTTTTTTTCTTTCGCTTTATTCTCCCTACCCAGTACTTGCATGTGTACCTTTTTTCTTCTTCTCGAACACGTGTCTTGGCTGCGGTGCGTCTGGGTTGTACTCCTCTCTGCATTGGAGCTCGTTCCCACGTAGAACTGGCACTTGCAAACACCATCTCTGTCTGTACTGTGCACGATGTACTGTTGTTTTTCTTCGGTTTTCTTCTTTTGCGAAGTACACCGTGGTCTGGCGAGGTTGTCCCGCGAAACGAGAGAAGGAGGGTGCCTCGTCCTCCCATCAAGCCAATCAATCTACCTCCAAAAAAGATAACAGAAAAAAAAACGCATTTTACTTTTGCTAACAAACACAATAACTAAAGAGTGAGATGATGCTATTCTTACCAAATCTCGCACTGCTTCTTCTTTCGTTTCCCTGCGCGAAACAATCCGACACGTTGCTGACTTGTGAATGAATGAGCTCGCCGTTGGCTGCGTGACTGTGCAGTGATCCTTCTCGTTTCACAAGCCGTGTCAGGCTTCTGTGTGTGTCTGTGACACGGCGCTGCTTCATTTGACTTTTTTTTTGCTCCAATCCGTGTGCATTCCTTTACTGTCACTCTCCATGATTCCCACCTCTTTCGTTCTACCTTATGCGCGTTTATACCACCTCGTACAGTTCCTCAATCCGTGTCTTTCTTGGCAGCTCATTTCATTCTTTGACTTCTCTGTTCCTTTTTTTCTGCGTCCTTTCGCTTTTATTAGGTCTGACACTTGCATCCCGCTCCCCACACTTTCTCCGTCGTTCAACAACATGGCTCGCGAAGACTTCAATCGTCGCCGCCTCCGCGGTATGTATGAGCGCAACAAGCACCGTGTTTCGGCTCTCGCAGACGCGCGTGACCGTCGCCGCGATGGCGCTGATGACGAGCTGGCTCCCCGCCGTTATATTGTGAGCGAGCACCGCACGCGTGTGGAGGGCTTTGGCCGTGGTGGCCAGCAGGTGCGCCGCGTCGTGCGCATCATTGAGCGTCGCCCTCGTGGGTCTCGCCGCTTCAGTGACCGTGGTCTGTTCCGGCGTGGTGGCCGCGATCGCTTCGTCCGTGATGATGACTTTGACCGCGAGATTCGCCGCGAGCGCGGTCGTGATATTGAGCGCCGCCGTCGTGGGGGGCGTGGTGGTGATCGCAATGGCGATCGTGCAGGCGAGCGTGTGGGCGAGCGTCGCCGCGGTGATGGCGGCAGCCGTTTTGGCGTGTCTCGCCGCCTGCGTCTTCGGGAGAAGGACCTCAAGAGGGAGCAGCTCCGTCGTGGGGGCCGCCGAGGTGGCAACGGCGATAACAACAACAACAGCGGTAGCAAGGACGGCGGTCGTCGTGGTGGAGGCCGCCGCGGTGAGCGCAGAGGCGACAAGGAAGGCCGCCGCCAGCCCCAACAGAAGCAGCAGCCGAAGCAGCAGCAGCAGCAGGGGCACGCTGGAGGCCGTGGAGGCGGTCGTGGAGGCCGTGGAGGTCGCGAGCGCGATGGCCCGATGCCCTCTCACGCTGACCTTGACCGCCAGCTTGACAGCTACCGTGGGCATTAAATGTATGCAGAAGTTCACTAAACTGCCGCGTCTGACACTAATGAGACAATTGAATGGGCATAGATGCCGGTGGCAGAGCAGTGTCCTCTGCACGGGGCACGTGCTTAAGCGAAGGCACAACGAAAACAACAGCAACACCAATCGACACCGACAGTAAAAAAAAAAAAAGAAGAAAAAAAAAAGCGTCAGCCACGGCAACACAGATGCCGGCAGAAGTGAAGTAAATGAAAGCAGAGACAACGACGTCAACCGTGCTGAATAGCTTTGCTTGTGCAGAGACAAGGTGATTAATGTGCTCCGTCTCCTTTGTCCTCGGCGAGCGCATACCTTGTCATTGGCACCGTATGCGTGCGCTAAGCGACCGCAGCAGCCTTGATGGAAACTACTGCAACTTGAATAAAACAAAAAACAATAAAAATAATAAACAATCGCAGCGCGTCAATAAACCGCGAGTCACGCGCGTACTCTGTCCTCTCTTTCTTCAGGGAGGAGACCAGGCGTCTGTGTAAGTGTGTTTATTGCTTGATGATCAGCACCCCCCCCCCCCTCTACTGACAGTCTAGTGTGGGAGGCACGGTGCAACTGCACTGAGGATGACGAAGTCACTGTTTTCAGCCGCAGTGAACGCGCCGCATTCAAAAAGGCATACTGTGCGGACCTGAGTTGATGTGCGGAAAGACGCGGTCTCGCTTGTGCGTTGCTGTGTATCATGGTGAGAAGTGGTGCGCAGTGCACCGTCTTGGTGTGGTGCGTGAGTCCATTTTCGTTGTTTCTGCTACACGCCCAGCCACACGGTGCGGGGGCGTGCGCGTCTCACTTCCGCTATGCAGCGCACACAGGCGCATAATTCCTTACAGTCGACAAGTAACGAATCGCCGCCTGTCACATGCACGAACATGCATGCATGTACACAATGACCTGCTTCTCTTTTTTTTTGTTTTCATTATCCTATTTCCAATCCTTGTCCATCGTTTCCACCCAACTTGACGCTCGCGGATGTCCAAGAGAGTGCGAGCTTGCACTTACCGCCGTTTTCTGCGGAAAGGAGGGTTCAGTTTCTGGAGCACAGCTCTTTCTTTGCACCGGTTTTCCTCGTCACCACGTTGATGACGGGCGTGCATTGTAGTTGTGTGAATTCAGCAAAGCTGTGTTCTTTCTCCTTTCTCTCACGATCTCTCTGTTTCTCGCATCCATACCAGGCTCTTCGGTCCAGTCAGTTTTGTCGTTGGCACGCCCTGTTTCCGCCACGCTGTACATGGCACGCGCCGCTCCTGTGAGGGCGGCAGCAGCTACTGGCATGTTGTACCTGCTTCAGGCTCACTCTCTCTCTTTTTTTCTTTTCCTCCGCCGCAGCGGTTGCGGAGCTTGGTGAGTGAACACGGATAGACGCGGCTTATTTTATCAGCCGTTTGCTTTCCTTTACCTCCTAGATGAAAAAAAAAAAAGAAACGCGCGCGGTATGTGACTCATCGCGCCACACTCAGATTGACACATATCCGATACCGTGTCGTCGTTTTACCTTGTTCCGCTACGCAAATAACGTATCGGCCGAGTACAGAAAATTGCACCGCGATCGCGTTTCTCGTTACTGTCCGTGCGTGCAGAAGAAGAGACAGAGAGAGAAAGAGACAAAGAACGAGTCAATGCTCTTGACGAGGGGAGCTGGTGCATGCACAACGAACTCGTTTCTCTACTCGCGCTTTCCTCCGGCTTGCCAGAAGCTGTCCTCACAGCGGGCATCCCATCGTCCAGCCATGACACACAACACGCGCCGCCATCAGCGCCAGCCATCACCATGTCACATGGCACACGTCGCACCTCTGGTCTCTCGCAGAGAAAGAGACGACAGACAATGTGAAGGGCCACTACTGCTCTGACAGAGCATACCGTAAGAATACGACGCGGAATTCCGCCGTAATCCTCCGCTTTACTTTTTTCCCCTATCAATTGATAGTTCCGCTTCTGTTTATTTCTTTTTCTCTTTCATCCACGTATCCACCATGTGCATACCGGCCGGCCGTTGCGGCTCACTGGCCTCGGGACGTATTCGAAAGTTGCCAGTTCGGCGAGTTGCCGTTGAACGCTCTTCTTTTGCATCACACGCCAAGGTACATCTTTTTTTTTTTTCGCTACCCCCATTTCTTGTTAAGAGCTTTTCTGAGGCTGTCACCAACTTCCTCTTGTTTCTTACCTGGCACAAATCAATGCACCATCCGCATTCTTTGACTTTCACGCGCACCACTCATAATTGCACTTCACTGCTCTATATCTCCCAACAATAATACTATTCATGACAATACTACAATATTCTAACAAGGAAGCATACTCTTCTATCAGCTTTTTCTTCTTGCCATTTTTTTTTTATCGACTGCGTCAATCAAATTTGTGCGTTGCCGCTGCTGCATTATTGACTCTGTGCTAATCCTTTGCGTCGTTTTCCCGCTCACTCTTGTGCCTCTGTTTTGCCCCCCCCCCCACCGCACGTGGTGGACATTACGAGCATACTGGAACACGCATTTCTGTTCTTCGTTTCATTGCATTTTTGGGCGTTTCCTGCCTTTCTGTGCCTTCAATAGCACCCCGTTGAACAGCATTCTCTGCGCTCACCGATAGCATTACGAGTGATTTGTCTCTTCTTCTTCACTTCTGATGTCCAAGAATAGCGCTGATGCGCAGGAGCCTCAGCAGCTCCGCATTTCCACCACGGTGACGGCAGACGCAGCCCGTCTCGCGTTTGGTGCTGTAGGCAACCTCGACTACCGCTCTCACCCCGCTGATCGCAAAGACGAAGACCCACTCATCATCTACGAAGGCATGGTGTCAAAGGAACTTCCCCCGTTAGAGGACATTCGCATTCTCAAGAACAGCATTTATAGTTTCAAGAACCGCAAAATTATTACCCGGTGGATGCGGGACGTCTCCCAGGCCTTCCACCTCAAGACGACAACGCTGTGTCTCGCGGTACAACTAACTGACGGATTTGTCATAAAAAACCTCCAAACGCTCATTCTCACGGAGTGCCAGCTCGCCGCTGTGACCTCCCTCTGGATCGCGGCCAAGTTCGAGGAGATGGATGAGGACCTGCCGAGCCTGCGCAAGGTTGTGGAGGTTTGCGACAACGCCTACACCGCCACCAACGTACTGGAGATGGAGGAACGCATCTTGCACTTCTTCAAGTGGCGACTCCCACACACAACAATTGCCAACCACGTATACTTGCAGATTCACACCCTTAATTCGGAGGCCCTCATCAAGCGTACTGCACTGGTGCCCGCGAAGGGGAACCAGGTCACGGCGTACGTACTTATGGTGAACCCGCAAACACAAGATCACACGTGGCAGGCAGTCAGCCTAGACACAACGAAAACACTCAAGGACTACCTGCCTGGACTATGCACAGCCGTCTCGCTCCACTTCTCTTCCTCCATTGATGTGTTTCAGATACACGGCACAAATTTCTTTCTGTCAGAGCGTCTTGAGGCAGAGCGGAAAGTTGGGGATCTCCAAGGTGACCAGAGTGGTACCTTGCGGATCTACTTAACATCCGCGAGGAACCAGTTGAGCTCCATCTTCGTTGAGCGTGGGTCTCTGACGATTCTGCGTTCCGTCAACGCGCATTTCCTCAATCTTTGCGAGGTGCTCATACAGGAGGCGGTCACACACGTCGAGTTTTTGCAGTTGAGATGCCACTGCACGGCAAACGGTATCGTTGCCCTTGCTCTCTGCCTACAAGAGCCACAGAGCAGCGTGGAAAGTAAGGCGATGATCACGCATATCCTGACGACGCTGAAGATGTCCGCGTCACGAGGACTCGCCACGGCTGATTTGCTCTCTACCAAGTATACCAGTTTGCGCCAGCAAGTACAGCAGCCCAACGCCACGTACCCACCCGTGCCAGAGGACATCACCAAACGACTAGAAAACTGCTTTGGTCGTGAACTACCTGCCGCGCAGCCGTGAGCGAGTGTCAAAGAGAGAGTGAGAGAGAAGGAGCACTGCTATTGCACGTTTAGTCACATCGTGTGCCACTCGTTTTGTTTCTTGGCGCCTAGGCTGTCCGTGAATGACATGTCAACGCCACCCACAATAAACTTAACATGCACCTGCATAAGCAAGCGGTAGTACGATGGCGGGATCATGCACTTCATGACGCCGCTAACGCGCTACATGCTATCTACACGTTGAGAACGTTGCAGTGGCCGAGAGAGGGTTTGCACTCATCGCAGCGTGAGAGTCTCAGTTCCATTCTCCGTTCCTGTGTGTGGTGACCCGCACAACAGCACCGGATTGCAGTCCTGGCCAGATCACTTGTCTTGTACGGTTCTCATCTTCGCGCTCAACGGGATGACGCAGTGAGTGGAGTGTTGCCCGCCGCAGCAACACCCCCTTTCAGCATATTCTCCCACGTTTTACCTCCTCTGTGATGCTTAACTCCCCCCTCCCCTCGTTTCCTCTCTCTCTCTCTTTGAAGCAATGCGCCCGTGTTGTGCGCGCAGTGTGCGGGCACCAGCGTCTGCACTTCACTCACAGGTGAAACACTTTGCAGGCGTTGACCTTGGACGTGTGCGTCAAGACCGCACACGCACATTGCGCTCTCAACAGCCAGGCTACGTGCCCCTGAGCACGTGGCACCCCGCATTTGGCCTCAAGCAGACAGCCGTTCCGCCACCAGTGCCAGCCTACGGTGTGACTCATCGGCGCCTGCTCTCGACTGACCACCCGGCCTTCGGCACCCGCAGTGTGCTGGCCTCGCCGGATGTGTTCCTCGGCCCAGTCGGCGTCTCCGGCTTCTTCTTCTCGCTCGACCCCAGCTTCGCCGTTGGTCGGCAGTACACGCTGAACCCGAACGCGCAATTGACTATCCGTGACAAGGACGGAAATATGGCGCGAGCTCGGTACCGGTGTTATCTACACGCACAGGGCGGCTTCAAAGTGGAGGCTCTTGTGCGGACCCAGGTTGGCTGGATCTCTCCAAAGGTCACCTTCTCCCACGTTCCGCATGCGATACATCTTGGCAAGGGGGTTGAGGTCACGGTACCGTATGTGGTGCACTTTCTAATGGTGTCTGTGCTGGACGAGCACGGCGACAACACAGGCAGCTTCCTCTACTTCAGCGGCACACCGTTGTTGGGGTTTGGCGCAGGGCTCAGCCGCATCACTGGCGGACGCATGCTCTTGAGCCCTACGCGGCAGGTGAACCCACTTGCAGAAGAGGCTCATTTTATAGGGCATGTCCACGTGCGTCAGCTTGGCTTCGTTGCCTTCAAGGCGCTGGGCTACTTGCTGTGCTTGCTTGCGTGCATCCCTGCCACACAGAAACTCCTCCAATACCTCCCAGACCCATTTCACCGGCATAGCGAGTCTGGCGTGTGAGCAAGTGCCCTGGCTGGCAGGGGTAAACTATACTGCAAGGTGCTAGAAGGAAACCAAAACAAAGCCTAGCACCCACAACAACTCTTTTGCTTGCAATACACCAAAAACATCAACAACAAAGCACCCCACAAAAATGTGGAACAAAACAACAACAACACGGTGTGTATGAAGGAGCAAGTGACACGAATTTCTGTTTGTCTGAGACTATTCGTGTACAGAGTCGACTGATCTCCACTGCGTTGCAATTCATACTGATCATTTCGTCGGCCACGCGCCTATCATTCAGGCTCTCTGATCATAAATGATTCATGGTTGCGCTCCCTTCTTCCCGTTTCGTCGCGTTCCTTTGTGTCAGCCTTTCACTCTTTTCCTCTCCCTTCTGTCTGCATTTGTGGCGCTCAATGTGCAATTACTTCGCTTCCTTTTGTTGACATGCCAACAAATGGCTGTGTGATTGCTTTTACAAACTCGGCAAAACAAACAAAAAAAAAAAAAAAAAAAAAACGTGGAGAACCCCTCAGGGCTAGCAAACAGGTGACAGTCGAAGATTCACCCACAGGGCTATCTCCAGCGAGCTGGAGATAACGTAGGCCATCCCCGAGCTCTTCCCTTTTTTATTATCTTCTTCGTTTCTCTTGAGTGATAGTGTGCTACACGGCTGCAACGATTGCTAATTTTTTTTTCGCCTCAGCGCGTGTGTCTATCATTCATCATGCGCACTTCCCTCCGTTGCCTGTTTCAATCTGGCGTGCACGTGCCGCACTCCACTGTGTACCACGCCGCGAAGATGAAGCACTGGCCGACACAGCGCATTCCAGAGAACTTCACCTTCACCGAGGAGCAGCGCTTCAAGACGAAGGCACTTCCGCGCGACACGGGCAAGATTCCCCGTGACTTTGTGCTCTCCGTGCTGTACCGGCACCAACCCTGCGAGGTCAGCACCTTGTGGGAGAAGTGCGTGGCAGACCCGCAGACAGTCCTTGACAGCAAGCGCCATCTGCGTGATGTGCTTGAGCAGGCGCGTGCGGAGTCTTTTGTGAGTTTCGAGCGTGATCCGGTCACACACAAGTGGGTTTGCCACTTGAGCCGAGAGCGCTACGAAGAGGTTCGGGGCATCGTCGGTGCGAAGGTGGAGTCCACGATGCAGTACGCCAACCTGCGTGGCGCCGCGGCGGCGGAGACGAGCGAGTTCTCTGAGAGTTTCCGCCAGATGAACGCCGAGGCCCGCAAGGAGCACTTGCGCATGCTCGAGGAACAGGTTGGTGCAACCGCCAAGCACCTTCGCACATTCCAGCGCACAGACATCGACTATCTGCCGTACACCGATCTCAACGGTAAAGTCAATTTCATGTGGTGGTACGAGACCTCCGACTCTAGAGAACCCGCGGCGCTGCCTGAGAAGGATGACTCGCTGCTGGAAGAAAGCAAGCCCAACTAGATGCTGTTGGCCAGCTGCTTTGCGTCAGCGATGCCCCCTCTTTCATGTGTGTGTGTGTGTGTGTGTGTGTGTGGCTGCGTGTGCTTGCGGTGTAGGCTGTTTGTGTGTGTGTGTGGTTGTGCTCAGACTAGGACAATCCTCTTAGTGGGTACCAAATCAGCGCTGCCTCGCTATGTTTGACAATAAATCAAGTGAGTGAAATATGAATCAATCAACGTACCGTGAACGGTTACCCACTGAACGCATCTCACGTCCTGAAATGAGGATCCTCTCTGTGGGTCTTTTCTGCGCTTTCAGACCCCCCCCCCCCCCGGTGACGAGAGATTCTCATTGCGTCTCGTTGCCGATCTTCATTCTTAGTGCTGAACATCACTGACAGTGTGCGCATACAAACGTGCTGTAACATCGTGCCTCTCTCCGTTGCTCCCTCCATCGAGGCCGCACAGTTTTTTTTTCACCTTTGCAAATGCGATCGTTTCTTTACTGTTTCCCCCCCTCTCCTTGCTTCTGCTCGTTATCGGTCTCCACTATGCCTCTTGTACTTTGTCGTTTCCCCCTCCCCGTTGTGTGGCTGCCCTCATAACACCGAAAGCGTATTCCATAGTAAGTTTGCCAACAGATTCATTCCCAAGGAGGTTTCAGCAGGCCAGTAAGCCGTACATTCTGGTCTGACAAATCCTTTTTTTTTCACACAGTCTTCTTTTTTTGTTCTCTTTTTTTTTCTGCTCCTTCATTTGACCAGCCAGTGCTGAACGCAAGAAGCAGAAAAAGGAGCGATGCAGGAGCTCCCCCGTTTGTCTGACGAAGATTTGTTCTTTTACAGGTCCACCCTGTATCAGTTCATCCAGAATGGCCCCATGAGCGTCAAGCCAGGTGCTGAGATGATGCGGGTGTTGCAAAGCGAAGTTACACGCTCGATGAAAGAGTCGCCAGAGATCCCCGAGTACACTGCCGTCGTCGGCGAGCTTTACAAGGTGGTCACAGACAGCTTGGTCTCTGCTGCGCACCGCAGTGCACCGCACGAGCTCATTAATCGAACGCGCTGTGACTATCACGTCGTCACCGATGAGGAGGAATACCAATTTCACGAGGAAGAGGAGATGCTCGATGAGGACGACGTGGATACGGAGACGGACTCGAACGGCGACATCAACTCCAACCTCAAGGGCACTGACCAGAACCCCAAGCAGCGCAAGCGCGAGGAAGCAAGGCGGAAGCGAAAAGAGGAGGAAGACATGCTGATCAACGAAAAGAAGGTCACAGACGAGAAGGGCCGTCCATACAGAACTCTTGGGCCTCACCCTGAGCCTCGCCTGACGGTGCGCGCCAGTACGGACATATTCCCGAGCCGCAAGACTCTCCAACAGCGCACCATCGTGGAGACCCCCTCCCCGTCGAGCTCTTCAAGCGATGAGGATGAAGACGCTCTTAACAAGATAGCAGTCAGCAGCTCCTCCGAGGCACGAGAGGCTCTCACCCATTTGACGAGCTTCTTGCAGCCACTCTCCATCGATTCTCTCAAAAAGGTGAGCGAGAGCGCCAAGGCAAAACTGAAGCCGTCTTCGCCCCACGGGGAGTTTGTGTCGCAGATCGTGAAGACCGCCGTGAGGCTAGGCTGGGAAAAGGCGTGCGTGCTCATGGATAAGCAGAAACTATTCGACGACGCCATGTCAAGGATGCAGACGGGCACCCTGCCCACCACAGGCACGATGGAGTTTCTCAACACGCTCCCTGAGGGCTCGTTGCAGCTCCTGGGCACCGTGCTCGGACTGCCTGACACCAACCCTCCGGCCGACGACGTCTGGGAACGCATGGTGGCGATGGGCTTTCTATCTGTGCTCACAAACCTCCGCCTGAAGCCGCTGAAGAAAATTGCCAACGAACTCAAGATTGGCGTGCCTGAGACCAATTCTACCGAAAAGTATTGCGAAGGTGTCGTCTTCGCCGCATTTCCCCGCGAACGCATCCGCGCGCGTCTCTCCAAGGCCAAGCAAAAGAAGGTGAAGTTTTGCGTGCGTCGGGACAAAATGTACACGAAAGGTGACATGGGCTTCATCACGTTTGAAATTTGGAACATCTCCAATCTCTCTGTGCTGGCCAAGGAGTCCGAACGACACTATTCCCCAGAGTTTTACTACGCGGACCTCAAATGGAGTTTGCTGTGCATGAACAACAAAGACTCCCTTGCCCTTTACCTGTGCCAGACAGGCAGCGTTCACTGCAAGTTCATCATCACAGTCGTGAACCACCTCAACGCGGATGATTCCATCTGTAACGAAGGCACGCAGAGTTTCTCCACCACATGCCAAGAGAATGATTGGGGCTTCAACAACGTCATTAAGTTCTCTGACCTCACGAATCCGTCACAAGGCTTTGTGGACCCGGCAGATGACAGCATCACCATTGAAGTTGGCGTGGTCCTGGTGGAGCCCATCAAGACAAACACGCGGGAGAAGTCTGTTCCGGCAGCGAGCACGCCGGCCGCTGGCAATGCCGCCGGTGCGAACGCAGGCGGTGGCGGTGGTGGCGGTGGTGGCAAAAAGAAGAAGAACGACAGCCCTCGTGTGGACCAGGAGGCGATGCGGCAGCTGCTTGAAGATGAGCGTGCTGAGAACAACCGTAAAAAGGTGCGCCAGGAAATTGGCAAAACCATCCGTGATGAGGAGAAGTCACGAAAGGAGATGATGCAGCAGGCCAACAAGCTGTTCCATGATCTTCAGGACCGCCTGCGCCAGGACACCAAGCGTATCCAAAAGGAAGAGGTGGATCGCGTGAAGAAAGAGGAGCAGGCCATGCAGAGAGATGCTGAACTCATTCGCCAAGCCGCCCAACAGCACGACGAGCTCAAAGAAAGCATTGAAACGCTTCGCGCTGACTCCAGCCAGCTACAGCAAGAAAAGCAGAACCTCACACAGGCGGCGAAGGACCTGAAGAAATCACACGAAAAGGCCACGCAAGAACTCAAGAACGTCCAAAAGAAGATCCAAAGTATGCAGCAGGAGGCGAACGGCACCGAGAAGAAACTGGCAGTGTTGAGGCGGAAACGGGATACCCTTCTAGGCAACGAGCCGGCATCGCCCTCCCCTTCACTCTCTGAAGAAGATGAACCGGAAGATGACGAGAACGACCTTGACAACGGTGATGATATCATGCAGGAGAACATTGAGCGATTCCTCACGGACGATCTGGACGCGTGAGACTGTCAACTTGTGTGCTTTGGAGCTCATGAATACACGCCGTGACCCCGCGCAGGCCTCTGCGTGAAGAAAAAGAAAGAAAGAAAGAAAAAGAAAGAATTGACTCGCTCCATCCAACCTTGCGATATCCACACCAGCCTGATAAACAGAAAGCATGGTAAAAGAGAATCAAAGAAAGACGAAGAAGAAAAAAGACGAACGGAGCAAGACACGCTTTCAATTCTTCGTCATCGTTGTTCCCATTTAAAAAAAAAAAAAGCTATAACACAACAACGACTCCAGGCCACTACTGATGCCTTTCCGTGGCCTACGTTTTTTGCCATTCACCTTTCGTATTTGTTTTTTTTTGTTTTGTTTCTGTGCGCGCTTCAGAGTTTGATTGTTGTTCCTTCGTGCCCATTGTCATCGGTGGGGAAGTTTTTTTCTTCATCTGTAATAAGCAAAACTACCCCAAACAAGCAACACTATGAAACTGTGGCCATGCGGAAGAGCCACTGGCACCACACACGCTTATAGGGTTGTGGTGAAGCGAACAAATGGCCGTACACGGGTACGCCAACGCGTGAGCCACACCTGCTTCGTTGAGAATATGGTGCCGTGTCCCAACCAAGTCGGCAAGCGACTGCCTGCAAAAGTGGTGAGGGAACCATGATGAACCTGATGGGCGGAGTTTGAGTTTACATTCCCAACACTCGGAAATCGCAATGGCGCCTCTATTGCGATTTTCGCTTTCCACTCGCCACCTTCGTGCTACATCGGCCATCTTCGTGGGCTTGGCAGTGTAACTGCAGTCTGGCTCAGGTGCTGTGTGCATGCACCAGATCGTAGTGATGCACCCTCCCTCCCTTCCCCTCCTACACATACTACCCACACACTCTCATTCATCTCTCTCTCTCTCTGCAACACTATTGTTTCTCTATTATCTGGGGTGCAAACAAATCACTTTCCATTTTTGTTTGGCTCTGCTTTCGTTCTAGCTTCCGTTTATTTTTCTCGGGAATTCAGTGACAGACGGAACACGAAGTAGAGATAAGCGGAGATATGGCGCTTATTCTCAACAAGACGAACCTGTCGCCTGTTCTGGCAGGGATTTTGTTCGGTGGGGCGCTGCTGTTGCTCATCGATAGTCTTTTAGTGATCCAGAAGGAGCCACACGAGTCACATCGTTTCTCCTTTGCAATGTGCATGCCGACCATATTCTCAACGGTTGGCTTTCTGCTTTTACTGATGGTGAATCCCGAGGACGTCGTGGAAGACAACAGCAAGCCCAAGATGGTGTTGTTTGTGGCTTGGCTGTGCATGATCGGCTCGACCATCGGATCCCTCGCTCTCGTGTTCTTCTGTTTCACTGGTGTACAAAACCGGACCCGCGCTTCCCCGGGCGTCGAGCTCGCGTTATACACCGCGATCATGCCGTTCTGTGGCTCGGTGCTCTGGTGGGGACGCAGCACTGTGGATGAGGACGGGTGGTGACGCCGCGCAGAACGTGGTTGGATGTGGACATCACTGTGCTATACACTTATCTTTCTTGCGTCTTGCTGTTAGTGGTCGTGAGCACGTCACAGTGTGTTCCCTGCAGTTTCTCTTTCTTCCTTGAGCTTCTTTTTTGTTTGTTTGTTTCAACGTGGTCACGCCTTTGCTTACTTGTGTGCTATCACTGCGACCTCTGTTGCTTTCTTGTTGGCACCCCAGCGCCGTAAATGAAGACAACAATCACAACCACAACATCGTGAAGCGAATTGGAAAGCACCAATAGTGAGAATCAAATAGGAGGCGTGTAGCGAATCAGCACGTGGCTCAGGTGCCGGGCACCATGTGTATCGACGAGAACCAGTGTCGCTGTGTGTGTGTCCGTGTGTGTGGCACAATTGCCTGACCGCGGTTTTCTCCTCAGTCCTCCTCCATTTCGGTGGTCCCTGTATTTCGTGGTGCAGTAAAGCACACGAAACCTCAATTTGTGTTGTCATGAAGCGCTCCACTCGTGAGAATGGCCTCAAGACTTGCGCGCTCTCTTTTGGTAGCTGCTCATTCCCACTCGCAGCATTGCGTCAACAAAGCCCTTCTCAGCTGTCACTCCCCTCAACTCTCTTTTCGCTTCTTCTGCTGTGCCTTTCTGCGTTCTGTATTCTGTTGTGTGTGTGTGTGTGTGCGTGTGTGACTCACTGATCGGCTTCGTTGTAGCGCGTGGCCCAGCAAGCAAAAAGAGGACGCGATGCGCCGTATACAATTAGCACGTTTGCCAATGGCGGCCGCGCCGCTCCTTCGTCATTTCGACCCATCGGAGCGTTTCGGCAAGGAGCTTGGGTTTGGCCACAAGATGAAAGATATTCCGGTTCTGACAGGCAACCCCCGTCCGGTGGCGAGGGAGGAGTCGTGGCGGTGCGCCTACAAGTTGACGGACAGGATGGAGTTTGTTGTGCAGGACGTGCTGCAGCGCAATAACTGGACCCCAGAAGAAATTGACCGCGAAATGGGCCAAATTTTCGAACGTAAAGAGCGGGGCAGCCGCTCCTCTCTCAACACATGGTCGACTGTGGAGGAGTTTCAGCGCACGCCGTGGTATCGCCGCTTCAAGCCTACAGACGACACCGTTGCTAAGTACATCTCCTTCGAGGCGATGAAGCTGCTTGAGGCCGCACTGATCCCACCATCGCTGCGCCAAGACCCGTACGCACACCTACGTAAGCGCCACATGGAGGATAATTGGATGAATGACAAATTCTCAGAAGACAGCGCACGCTACATTACCAGAGATAAGCTGGCCCAGTTCACAAAGGGGATGCCGCAGTACGGTGGTATGACGCGCAAAAAGTTCTTGGATTTTGACCAGAACTTTCGCAAGGCACAGGGGTCAAACTTGCACGTGAATGAGGCGTATGCGGCGTGGATGCAATCACAAGAAGGTCCTGGTGGTAAAAAGTAGTTGCCTGCTCGCCATGAATCACTGAGGGCACCTTTCGCCACGTCTTGCCCCTCCTTCCCTCTTTCTCTATTCTCACCGGTCACTGTGCGGACTTGAAACTGTTTTTTTTTTTTTTTGCACAGAAGTTGGCGCCGCTGATGCTGAGACTTGTACACTTTTGCTGTGACGAAATCAAGCGTGAAAACATGCAAACCGTTGAAAATAAATACACCATTCACACACACAAACAAAAAAAATATTCACGTGCGAAACGCAAAATGTGCGTACCTGCATGGAATGACCATTGCGAATGAGAATACAGACATAAGAAAAAAAAAACACATCATATTTGTGTCTGCGCTTTGTGCTCTGCGGTGGCAGTGTTTGCTAGCGCACGAACAGTTTTGTTTGTTTGTTTGTTTGTTATTGTCTGCGCTGGATGAAGCACGCTGCTTGCGCTTTCCTTTTGGTGGGGTGCCTGTGACAGTGTGCCGCTCAGTGAAATTGAAGCGCATTCACTCGCTGGAGCTGTTTCGGAAGGAAGTGCCGCCTTCGCCACTTTGCTGTACTTTATAACGTGATCCTTCCCCCCTTGCTTTCATTTTCTCCTTCTTCCTCTCGCTCTCTGCCTTTTCTGTGAACGCGGTGTGCGCTGCGGTCAACAAGAAGAAGCGCTTGATTTTATTGCGAGAGCCACATTTGTGTTTCCCTTGCTCCTTTCCCCTCTTTCTGTGATTCATGCCGACAGACGGCCTAATCGGTGAGGTCAAGATGAATTCAGCAGGCTCTGCTGACAACTCTGAGAGCACGAAAGACCTGTTTTACCACGACATCGAGGAGAGACGCCTCAAGGAATGGGCAAACTATCAACGCAGCCACCGTACCGAAGAGGATCAGGACGCTAATCGCGCTTTCCTCGATTTTAGCATTGACGATGTCCTGGTTGGACGCATTGTTGTGGAGTTGTTCTCAACGGAGGCGCCACATGCGGTCAGCCAGTTTCGACGGCTCGTGACGGGCTCGCTTGGTGTGGACTCCAGCACTGGCACGAAGCTCGATTACCTCCACACGAACGTCAACTGCATCGACAAGGAAAAAGGGTTCATTACGATGGGTGATCTTGACACGCAAGGCGTATCGCTGCACCCGCAACTGGACACAGAGTTTGTGCGGCGCCACAGTGAACGTGGCCTGCTGACGACGGTGTCGCCCTGTGCCAAGGTGACCTCAACGTCTATCGGCATCACGCTGGGCCCTGCTCCTGCCCTTGACTTCCACCAAGTTGTATTCGGACGCGTTATTGATGGGATGACGTCCCTCGATAAGATTGAAGCACTCCCTCTCAACGCTGCCGGCAGACCGCTGAGTAAGGTGCGTGTCGCCTTCTGCGGTGTCCTCACGGGTGAGCAGCCCCCTGGTGTGTGGAGCGCAGAGCAGACTGTGTAGTTTATGCCTCATCTCATCCCGGCTATAACATCTCTTCGCGTGTGCCAGGCAGGCCCTGCACCACCTGGTAGACCCTCGCAACACTCGGCTATCTCAACATGTACAGACAAAGGTGATGCTTCCTTGCCCCCTTTGTGTATTCCCCTCCATTTGTCTTTGTTTCTTTTTGTTCATCATGCTTTTATCCCAGCGGGTGCACCTTGGTGCATTCCCTTGAACCTGAACGTGTCATGGAGGGTATACTAAGCTGAAATACTCCTTTACCGAGATGCAGCAGATGTCGCTTTTTTCTTTTTCCCTCGCCGTGTTCCACCGCTGCTGCTGACACGGTTGCTCTCCACCGCCGCATTGCCGTTGGCTCTCGCGTGCCGCGAAACACCTCGCTCGCCAAGGCGATTCCACACGTGCGTGACTGAACGCCTGCTGAACGCACTGACTGACAGTGGCCCGACACTCACAGACTTGTATTTTATGTGTGCATTAGCCTTCCTCGCCTTCTCCCTCCCCCCCTCCCCCTGTCTGCTGTAGCGGCTCTTTTGTTCTCTCTCTATCACCTTTTTTTTTTCTCGCTGTATCGCTGTTCACAGCTGCCACATACGGTCTGTGAGTGCTCGCTTTCCCCTCCCCTTCTCTCCCCTTATCTGTCTCTCTCTTCGTCCTCCCTCTGTTGGATCCTTTTGGACGATGGAGTCTTCCAAGAAACCGATGGCTGGTGTGAAGGCGAAGGTGCGCTTTCTGTGCCTTCAGGGCGTGTGTGCCGTGTTGGACGTATTTTTGTACATTGTGCCAAAAGTTGTCACTGAGCTGTTACCTCCGCGGTTGTCGTCGTGGAAAGCTGCGCCGCCGCGCTGGAGTGGTTCTGACACAGTGCGGCGCGCCTTTTCGCTTGACGACACCATGTCGTCCCTCCGTGGCCTACCGCGGTGGTTTATGAGTGGTCATACACACACAATCTTGTGCGCATTCCGACCTGCTGTGCCGCTCCCATACGTGCGTGTTCATGCCACAGGCGGTGACGGCAACCCGATGGCCCTTGACTGGGTGTACGCAGAGCCCGGCAGCGGAGCTGTGAAGGCGGTGCTGGTGATCATTCCCGGTCTGGCCTCTTCTTCCGAAACCAACTACGTGCAGCGGTTCGTCAAGTGCGCTTGTGCACGCGGCTTCCATTGCTGCGTATCGACCTCGCGTGGGCTGGGAGACACGCCGCTGGAGAAACCGCAGCTGATGGCTGCATCGTGGACAGATGACCTGCGGGCGATGTTCAGTGACGGTGCGCTCACAAAAGCGGCAGTGGCAAAGCAGTGTGGCCTCGATCAACCGGTCCCAATGATTGCTGTTGGTTTCAGTCTTGGAGGCATCATTATTTCAAAGTACATTGGCGAGGAGGGCAGGGCGAACCGCTCTACTCCACTCGATGCGGCCTTTGCGGTGAACTCACCGCTTGACTCCATCGCCTCGGACAAACACATGGCAAAGCTTGTGAGCCGCATTGTGTATCAGCCCTCCATGACTGGTGGCCTCGTGGCGTACGCTCGGCGGCATGTCGACATGCTCAAGACAGTCGTAGGCCTTCCAGCTGATGTTCACGATAAACTCGTGTCAGGCCGGGCGGAGGAGGTGTTCAGTCGCATCCGCACCGTCTATGATTACGATCTGCTCCTCAACGCGCCTGCCAACGGCTACGACTCGCCGAAGACCTACTATGAAGACCTCAACAGCTTCAAGTGGCTACGGTGGTCTAAAATTCCGGTACTCTGTGTGTGCGCAGCTGATGACCCGTGCTGTGGCCCACCTCCGAGTGCAGAACTTGACGCACTTACAGCGGCAAACGCTGCTATAGGATATGTGATTCTCCCTCACGGAGGACATTTGGGCTGCGCCATGGCGCCATGCACAGAGTGGCAAGGGAAGCCTACCGTCCTCGAGCGACTTCTGTGCCATCTGTGCGCCAACTTCAGTTGCCAGCGCCAATAGTGCTTCGTGACTTTACTCATCTTTCGGGAAGCGGTCGTGGCATCGCCTCGTTCTGCTGTTTGACACCCCATGGCGAAGAGGCGGTATGAAGCACAGCTGCGATCTTGCTTTCACTGCGACTTCGCTTTCCTTTTTTTTTTCGCCTGTGCACCCGCTCCTAGTTTCGTTTGCGTGGCTTGTCCGCCGCTTCTTATCTATCGTCTTCGCTCGGTTTTTTGTTTTACGTGTGTGGTTTTTTCTTTTCTTCTTACCGTCTCAGTTTGACCATCTTTTATTACTTTGCTTTTTTTTTTTTTTGCACGTGTCATCTTGACCGAGCATTACACACCCACCCATCACAACATGGCTGCTGCTCTTCGCCAAGGAACTGGCTCACTAATGGCAGTGCCATATTTTTTTCGCCGTGCTCACCAGTTGACTTTATCGAATCCTACATCACTCTGCTTGAATGTCATCCAAAGGCTCGTGGCCGACTTTATTCAATTCTATGCGCCTTTGTTTCCCTTCTTGATGACATGGCTTTCATTCCCTGCCTCTTCTTTTTCTCCCTTTCTTCGTTCTCTTCGCCCCCCTCTTTCTCTGACAAAACGGCTTGCAAACCTATTCTTTCACACCGTCGCCATCAACTTTTTCGCCAACAAGCTTCACGAACACGATATCTCTCTCCTGCGCTTCTAAAAAAAAAAAAAGCAATAACGATGAGCTCCGCAAAGCGCAATCTCCCTGCTGAGTACCAGGACCGCCTCCACGCTTGTGAGTTCTCGATAGCGCAGCACCAATTCCAGAAGGATGTGATTGAGCGCGCGCGGAGGTGGAACCGCTTCAGCCTCGTGTTTGACTGCGGCATCATTGGCATGGGAAGCTACTGCTTCTACGAAACGTGCCGCCGCGCGGAGGAGGAAGCTTCCTTTGCGGTGAGTATGACAGGCAATCCGTTCCTTCGCCGCGCATTCACGCCATTTCCAATTTTCTCGTCTCTTGTGGTCATTCTTGGCCTCTTCTGGCTCCCAGCAGATTTGATCGCTCTTTCGACAGAGAAGGAGCAGATCGCCATGCAGGACAATGCCATTAAGCGCCTGGAGACGCTCAAGGCAAGTATCGAATCTGGACTTGGTGCGCCGCAGCCCAACGCGTGATCGCACTGGGGTCTCGCTCCGCTTTTCCGATGCAGTTTCTTTCCTTTTCTAGTCCAGCTGCCCAATTAGTACCGAACGACGCACTCATTTGCTTATAGCGCGTCGTTATCTTCTTTGTTCTTTTTCTTTTCTAGTCATGTTGCGCTTTCCCTCTCCCCTTTTTGTTGATCCGTGGTGCATTGACGAGGATCACGTTTCGTTTACTATCGTCCTGTCTTTCTCTTGTTTTCAACGTGGGTTTTTTTTTTTCGCGTAGCGGCGTGCGCAGCCCTGCACCACAGGAGTGCGTCTACTACTGCAAAAAAGAAGAAGAGCAAGTGCAAGTGCTTTTCAGCACAATTCGCTTTGCTGCTGCGCAACAACAACAACAAGGCACCTCTGCCTTCATCAGGCCCCTTTGCCCACACCAACCACCCTGCAGAAATTTGTGATGGTGTGGGGGGAGGGGGCTAGCTTTGACAGCGTGTCACGTGGGCGGTGGCTGCTGACTTCTTGAAGGAGTGCTGCAAATAGTGCCTACGCGTTTGCAGCATATCCTTCGGTCGTATATCTGTCTCCCTTCCTCTGTGTGTATATTGGCAGTTCATCAACTCGTTTTTTTCTGCACCACCCCCTCAACACGCGCACGCAACAACTGCCTAACCATAGAATCGTTCTTTCCTCTTCCCCTTACTCCTCCTGTTCTGTCTTCTGCGAATGCGCGCTAGTGACTATTAGGTAGCAACTTCTCTCCTCGTACCCCAAGCAGTCCACAGCTCATCTCTCTCTTTTTCTCTTCCTCTCTTCAGCACTCACAGTTTGAAATGTCAGGATATGACCGCCTGGACCGCCTTCATGGCTTTCAAAACAGCATTGACGCACACACTGCTCACAAGTGGCATCTCACTCGCATGAAGCGGCTGTGCTACTTTGATTTGCTTGTGGAAGGTGCTGTTCTCGGTGGATGCACGTACTGCGGCGTTCAATCGTTTCGTGTGTCGCGTGCGGCTGCCGCGGTTGTGAGCCGTGCAACTGGTACACAAATCGTGGCCCGTCCTGGATTCGGCTTTATGATGATGATGGTTGTCATCGCCAGCATGACGGGCCTCTGCGCGTATACGGATATGACGGTTTTGCGCACGACAAAGATGAAACTCTCCGCGGAGAACCGCGCTATCCAGTACTACGAGAAGGAAGCGTCGAAGGTTGCCAATGCCCCGTGGCAGCCGGATCCGGCGGCTCGTGACATTCCTGTTGAGAAGTAGTGTCCAGCTTGGCGCATCAGCCGCTATTCTGGTGTAGTCTCTCAAAGCAACTACTATTCTTATCGTTATGCCTTTAGCAAGGCCCCGCAATGACGAAGAGAGCACGCTGAAACATGCACACTTACCCGCTTACACAGAGCCATCGAGCCGTTGCCTTCACTGCAGGCCTTGCACTGGGCACCCCAGTGCGAAAAGCAACTTCTGAGCATGTGTACAGTTATCCTAGTGATGCTTCACACCGCTGAGTCGCATGCTGTTTTGTCGTGCTCATGGCACACACATCATTTCTCACTGGTATTGAATCTGCTAACTGCCAAGCGGCTCTCTTTGTTTTTGGGGTTTCTCCTTTTTCTTTTTCTTCGTTGCACATTTTTTTTTCTTGACAATACGCTAGCCGCCACACCTGTGAGCTGGGCGTCGTGTTTTATTTTTGAGAACGAGCAGAGATACAATATTACTGTTAGCGAAAGTACCTAGCCTATTCTCTTTTTTTTCTGTTTGTAGTCNGCCCCGCAATGACGAAGAGAGCACGCTGAAACATGCACACTTACCCGCTTACACAGAGCCATCGAGCCGTTGCCTTCACTGCAGGCCTTGCACTGGGCACCCCAGTGCGAAAAGCAACTTCTGAGCATGTGTACAGTTATCCTAGTGATGCTTCACACCGCTGAGTCGCATGCTGTTTTGTCGTGCTCATGGCACACACATCATTGCTCACTGGTATTGAATCTGCTAACTGCCAAGCGGCTCTCTTTGTTTTTGGGGTTTCTCCTTTTTCTTCGTTGCACTTTTTTTTTTCTTGACAATACGCTAGCCGCCACACCTGTGAACTGGGCGTCGTGTTTTATTTTTGAGAACGAGCAGAGATACACTATTACTGTTAGCGAAAGTACCTAGCCTATTCTCTTTCTTTTCTGTTTATAGTCGCTCGTTGTCTTATTGTGATGATGCACAACTCTCCTTTTCCGCCCTTCGTTTTTTTTTCTTCCATTCCAGCTTTCAATTGCTAAAGTGACCGTGAAGACATTCTCTAAAGTGGGCTCAGGCAAAGCTGCGACTCTATACAGTTCACGGAATGACTCAACGAATCCTGCCCGCTACTGGGCTCCACGGTGGACGACAGCGAACTGCTTTCTCCCTTGGTACTCTTGTTGCAACGGATAGAGGGCGGCAGAGCACCATCCACACTGAAAAAAGAAAAAAAAAAGCTTCACGTGAGGGTACCGTGTGAATACTATATCTGATGCCTATCGTACAGAGTGGAATCCTTTATCGCGAGACCACGCTGGCCTTTCTCTCTCTCTACTCTCTTTCGCTCTTATGGCTTCATTTTCTTTCTAACTTACGTCTTCTTCCTCCCCCTTCCACATCTGCGTTGCTGCTCGCATTCCTTCGTGCATGCCATATTTTCCTGCGTCACTTTGGGATATGTCAAGTGAGTCTTCCATTTTATTGGGGATATCTTTCTTCTTCTTTTTGTTTTCATCGTTCTGTTTCTGTTTTCGCGTGTGTACCCATAGTCTTTAACAGCCATTGCTGTACACCATCACCTCTTCCCGCAGTCATAAACGCG
This sequence comes from Wallacemonas sp. 195SL, assembly GCA_030849605.1. Classification (NCBI taxonomy): domain Eukaryota; phylum Euglenozoa; class Kinetoplastea; order Trypanosomatida; family Trypanosomatidae; genus Wallacemonas; species Wallacemonas sp. 195SL. The sequence continues at coordinate 20,642 of JASANS010002280.1, read as the reverse complement.
TCGCACTAATCGTCAATCTTCGCTCTTTTTTGTTTTTTTCTCCTCTTTTTGAACTTTACTTTTTTTTTTTTTAGCTTCACTCTCACTTTTTTCGTTCCTACTGGAGATGTCAGAGGCGGATAAAAAAGCAGGTGCCGCAGCCACGGCAGGCGCGACGCCCCCGGCCAAGGCACCTGGCGATGAAAAAACTACCGGAGCTGCCGTGCGGAACAACTTCAACGCATTGAAAAACAAGATTGGCGAGAAGGCCACCAATGCTGCTGCTGCTGTACAAAACAAGATCGCCGAAGATGAGAGTGATGAGGAGTCTTCCTCCGATGACGACGAGATCGAGGACATGTTTAGCTCCCACACGCGTGATGGGTCAACGGCAGTGGATAGCTCCACAACACCCGCACACTCTGCCATCACCATTCGCAACCAACCCCCTCCCAAGTTCATCGTCATTGAAGAGGAGAAGGAGATTCAAACTCAACGCAAGGAAGCCAAAGCGCTACGAAAGAAACTGAAGAAGATCAAAAAGCTCTCAAAGGCCGCACTCAAGAGCACTCAGCAGGCGGCGGCGGGCACCGACGCCTTGGTCACGTACTTGAACGCTGTGTCAAGTGACAACAGCTGCACAGATGCTTCAATTGCCAAAATGGCCGCTGATGCCGAGGCGGCCGTTCATGCCTTCAGGGACAGTACAGCCTTCGTGGACTACAGCACTCGCGTCAGTGACGTCATGGAACAAATCTCCCCCCTGCGCGATCACGCCAAGCTCGTGGGGCAGTACGGCAAGGCTCGTAGCACAGCGCGTGACCGCCGAGCCAAGATGGAAACTGGGCAGCTTGATGTCAGCGCAGAGGCTCAGTACAACAAGGCAATGGACATTGTGAAGGACTTCGACGACAAAGACCAGGCCTACAAGGACGAATTCAAGAGCTTGCAGGAGCACAACTCTTCCCAGATTGGGCAAATGCTGAAGACATATTTGTTGGAGACTGCCACCTTTCTGGAAGCCTTTGCGGCCACATTGCGCAAAGCAGCAGGTGGCGAAGAGTCTCAGCCATGGTTCCTCAGTGATGACTGCCGCAAGAAATACGCCAATTACCAGCCAGACCCTAACTTGGTCGGTACTGGTCCCGCGGGCGGCGATGCCCCGTCTCTTTTTTCGCCCAACAACCGTCAACGAAGCACAGATGACCGTCTGCTTGTGAAGCCGAATGCCAAGAAACAGCAGCAAGACGCGGTGGCCGGTATTCCTGTCGCAGATGAAGAACCATCTAACCCGTACGGCACTTCGAAGTACACGCAAATGGATACGAGAGGGAGACGCGATGTCGACGCCTTTCTCCAAAACGGCCGAGTCGCCAGTTCTAACCGTCGAGAGGACTTCGTCGAGACGCTGGAGGACGAGTATGGCCTGTCCGCGTGGGGCCTGGCGCCGTCATCTGTCAAGGGCCGTGTGAGTAAGCGCAAAGATGACATGGAACGCAGTCTTACACCAGACAATGATTCGATCTTGCCGGCACTCCCAGCCAGCAGCTATCGCGGCAGCACCAGCTCTTTCATGCTGTCGTAACCCCCGACAACAACAAAAAAAAATAACGCAATGCAAATGCGGTAACAAGCACATGAATTCCCCCTTTTTTTTTTGCTTTTCTTGTAGAGGAGAAGATAACCTCTTGTGTGTGAAATGCCTCAGTTTTGCCCTTGGTAGATTTTCTTTGGCTCGCCACACTTTGAGATGTACTAACGGCTTTTTTCTTCACTCCTGTTTTCTGTAGTTTGTCATTAGCGTTTTTTCTTTACAGTAACAACTCACCTTTTTATTTTCAGATTCTGTTTATCAGCAGTGCCGCAGGGATCCACAGACAGACAAATGGCGCTCTTAAGTAGAATCACGCTTCCCTTTGAAACCGAAAGCTTCAAAAACAACAACAACATGTGCACACTATAAGAGTACCGCGACATGTAGTGGTGCGACAAAAGGCAGTGTTAATGATCTCCTCCACCTTGCAGTGTGCATCCTCTCTTCTATTTTTTTTTTTAAAGATTCTACCATCTCCAGATCAGCATCTCCACTATGGTAATTGCCAAGTGCAAGCTGAAGATAACATGAAATACTGTGAGCACACTGCCAAGCTGTTGCAAATAATGCGGAGAAATGAATGAAGCGAGGTAATGCACACCCCAAACAGTGCTGGCAAATCTGACGAGACACTGTGAGAGCTGATCCGAGGGAGACATGACCAAAAAAAAAAATCACTTTTCTCTGTTGCGCGCACACACTGCTTTAGTTCTACTTGCATCTCGTTGTCGCGTCGTTTGAAGATACACTTGGGCCCTTCTCAATTTCCCTTGATCGACAACGAAACACAACGCCTTCCCCCCCCCCCCTCCATGGTGTGTGTGAAGCAAACTGATTGGTCTGTTTTTTGTGTGGATTGTTTGAAATTGCGCCATTCGTTCAGGTCCTTTGTTGAATGCTTTCTTTTATACGTTCACATATATGTATGCACGGTGAGCTTTTTTTAAATATTATATTGCCGGTTGTTTTTCTTCTTCCTTCATACTTGCTTCGGGCCCCAAATGAACAACAACAACAACAGTTCGCAGTTGGAATGAATTCCTACCCACCTCTTGCTATTATCGGGTAAGAAAACAAACACTCTGCCTACGTTCATCACACGCGACATCTGCAAAGGTGAGGCGGCCGATGGTATAACCTCTGAACCAACGGGCATCCGACGACGGTAACAATGTGATCTTGAACAGTGCCCACTAGCTCCCCTTCCTCCTCCAGACACCCGAACCATTTCCCTCTCCTGCCCTTCTCTTGATTCGCCATCTTGCTTATTTATGGCCAACGCTGCATGAACAGTCAATGTCACAATTGGCCACTTTTTGCTGTAAAACTCGTTTCTGGTCACTCACTTCAACTCGTTGCTTCTTTTTTCTTCTTCTTCTTGGTTAGTTGAGCTTTTCTCTCTTCTTTTGTACTTGCCTTTTCTTACTCCACATCGCCTTCAGCGCGCTCTGTGCCTTGGCACTAGTTTTGTTGCTTATTGTGATTCTGGTTTCCGTATTCTCTCATTTTCCCATCTCTCCATTTTCCCATTTTATCTCTCTCTCTCTCTCATCTTCTCTGCCTTTAGCCCCCACAGATGACTACTCGTTTGATTCTCCAGTATAACCCCCACCCAAGCTACGCCTTCACTGTCGCCGCACCGTGGACACGTCTCTTGGTGGAAGTCGAGTCGCCAAGTGGGATGGGCTATACCGTCGGTGAGGAGATTCGCTTGCGTAAACACGTGAGCTCAGCTGGCATCATCAATCATTTTGTGCTGGAACAATTGCCTCACGGGTCGGTGACGGGGCGGTGGTATCTACGTGTGTGTAGCTGGTGGCTGCGGAGGCGCCCTTTTGGGGTACAGCATCTACCTGTGACTCTCATCGCGAAGGATTTTGGCGGTTATTTGGCCGTTATGAAAGGAATGAAAATATCGCACCTGCAGGTCGTCGTGGCCGATCCCGAGTGCGTGCCTACTCTTCATTTAAAAAAGCGTTCTCGAGTGCTTGCGCACGCTGAAGAGATTTGCATCCGTGGCGAGGAGGGAATCCCCGTCGGGGCATTTCGCGTGACGAGGGTAGATGTCCTGAAGCGCTGCAAAGCCCTTCAACGTTTGTCCCTTGTCAGAACCAATTTGGCAGAACTCAGTGCCCTGCCAATCAATACACTCACAACGCTCGACATCACCGGCTCATGCAAGGTAAAAGATTTATCGCCTCTGTCCATGGCACACCAACTGCGTATCTTACATGTGGGGTTGACAAGTGTGAGCGACGTGTCGCCTCTCCGCACATGTTCACAGTTACAGGAACTGGACGCGCACGGCTGCAAGCAGCTGCGAGGCGTTTCAGGCATTGCTGGACTGGACTCGCTGCGTGTGTTAGATCTCTCCTGTACAGGTCTGCGAAGCATTGGGGGCTTGCGCCACTGTCGCCTCCTGGAGGATGTCGATGTTCACGACTGCCCTGAGTTGCACAGTCTCTCAGAGTTGTCCGCACTGCCTTGGCTGCGTCGTCTCAATGCGTGTGAGTGTGATATTGTCGTCCTTGGTGACCTTCAGCTGTGCCCGCGGCTAGAGCGGATTGACCTGCGAGGCAGCCACAGCTTTAACGATCTGTGGTCTCTCGCCTCGGCGCCAGCCCTGACGCACGTGCTCGCGTCGGACACAGCAGTGACGTTGGTTGGTGGGCTGGAACTGTGCCCACGCCTTGAAGTACTTGATTTATCGGGGTGCGCTGAATTGCTGGATGTGTCCGCACTTGCTGAGGCCCCGTCCCTGCGGGAGCTCATCCTTAGCAACACAAATATTGGCTTCCTCAACAACCTCAACACGTGCCTGAATTTGACGTTTCTCAATGTGGCCCACTCGCGATCGTTAATTTCGCTTGTTTCTCTCGAGGGCGCCCCAAGTCTGCGCTGTGTGGACGCCTCGCACACAGCACTAACAGCTTTGACGGGGTTGAACACGTGCCGTGAGCTGGCAGAGCTATGCTTGGAAGGGTGCAGAGAGCTAAGCAAGCTGGACCAACTGACTGGGTGCGTGTGCTTGACGACGCTTAAGCTGAGCGGCGCCATCTGCCTCGTGAGCATTGAAGGCTTGCAGACGTGCCTCTCCCTGCGCGAAATCGATGTGTCGCACTGCAAAATACTGTTCGATTTGACGCCACTTGCGAAACTGCCTGCACTGTCTGTGGTGCGTGCGGACTGTAGCGGCGCGCATGACCTGGGAGGTCTTGGTCAGTGCCCCCGCCTTCGCGAGGTGTCCTTCTTCAGGTGCGAGCATCTGCAGAGTCTGGCGCCACTATCCGGCGCACCGTCGCTGATCTGGATTGATGCCCGCTTCAGCGCAGTGGTGTCGGTCGGCGATCTACACTTGTGCCCCCAACTGGAGTGGGTCAATCTCGGCTGCTGCAGAAGACTCCAGAGCGTTGCAGGACTAGGCGGCGCACCGTCTCTCAGGAAGCTCAGTCTTTGGGGCTCATCGGTCTCGGATATCAGTGACCTGGGGAGTTGCCCGCTGCTGGAGGATGCTCCTCTCTACGAGTGCGACGTGCTCCGTGATGCCACATCATTGTCCCGACTTGGCCGGCTGCGTACATTGTGCCTGTGGGGTTCCGCGGTGTCGGCCCTCGGGAGCTTTGAGAGCTGTGCTACCCACTTGATCGAGGCCAACTTTTTCAGGTGCTCAGCGCTCAGAGATCTTTCTGCTCTGGCGGGTGCCCCCGCGCTGGAGAAGGTCAACGCTTCTCATAGCGCCATCACAACGTTGTCTGGAATGGGTCGTTGCCCGGCATTGACGGTCGTAGATGTCAGCCACTGTTCCGATTTGACAGACCTCTCTCCGCTTGCCGCGGCACCTGCTCTTAAACGTCTCTACGCCTCTCACACTGGTGTGCAGGTGGTAGATGGCCTCGCTCGGTGCCCTCAGCTGCAAGAGGTGCATCTGCTCTGTTGCCACGACCTGGTCTCTCTAAAAGGGCTGTCGGGGGCACCAGCCTTGGAAATCGTTGATGCGCGGGATACCGACATCGACAGCTTGATTGGTCTGAATGCGTGCCCGCGGTTGAGAGAGGTGAACGTGTCAGGTTGTCGACGCCTCACAGACATCTCCACACTCAGCTACACATCTGCTCTGACGGTGCTTCGAGCGGCACATACCAGTGTAGCACCGCGAAGCTGTATCCTGGGATGCCCGCTGCTGAGTGTCCTCGAGGTCGATGATTTTGCGACCGACGATGCCGCAACACTGTGGCAGGGCGGAGAGTCAGGTTTGCCCTCGGAGGTCTTCTCGGACACGGACCATGCGTGAGCGGACATGGCGCCATCGGCTGGCTGCGACCGTGACGGTGAGGTACAAGATGCGATTTTTTTTGTTACATTTCGCGTATTCCGTGAAGGTGGCGAAGACACGTCTTCCTCCCTGTTTCTGTTCCACATACAAACAAAAGACAGTCATTGTTATACGTAGTTTGTATTTTTTTTTTCCCTCCTGTGCGGTTCACAGATTGAGACACATTGATATATGCGCATTTTTGTTCTTTGCAGTCGGCAACCCCCCCCCCCCACAAAAAAAAAAAAAAAACAACCGAAGAAATCTATACATGTATACATGTATATACATATATACATATATATAAATACACTTCGAATCGACCCGAGGCGATACTGCTCCTTTCTCTCCCTTCAGCTTTACTCGCTCGTTGTCCACAGTCTACTGCCGATACATCTCCCGCGTGTGTACGTGTGGTTGACCACTTGTGATAATTTAAAACCGGCCGGTGTGAATGCCAAAAGAGCCGGCGTAACCATTTCTCTTCATCAGCGCTATCCTTGCCCCATCTTCGTTCGTGTCTACATTCGTTGCTGCTGCTACATCAACAATGCAAGAACGCAGCAAAACAAAGCGGAAAACATAATTTATGTCAGACTTTCTTATTGTTGCGTTTTCGGCAAAACCGTCGCAGGCGCTCTGCTGCGCCAGTCGTTGGACGCGAGTACTTGCAGAAACAGACACGTGCCGAAAGGAAGGGCGCGCTGTCGGAGATGAACTCTGCCTCCGTAAGACGACGGGTCTTTTCAACGTTATTGACGGCACTGAAGTGGTTCAGCTCAAGAAGGACCCCCACAATGCCCAGCGGTACATTGATGCATGTCTTTGGTGGCTGAACAGTGCACCGTTTAGCCTGGACCGACTGCCTGTCACCATGACCGCGCCCAGCTCCGACGGGTCGCTAGTTGACGTGTGTGGTGCCCGCGTCGTCAACGTCAGCTTTCACGTCGACCTCCTCGAACTGGACACGCTACAGGTTGATTTAAGCAAGGTGAGAACGGTTCTTCCAACTATCTTGTCTCTCGATTTGTCGTGCGGTACTGCGCAGAACCGCACTCGAAAACTAAAAGACGCTTCTCTGCTATTCTGCTGCGAGCAGATTCAGAAGCTACACTTGCAGTATGTCGACTTGGCAGACTTGCACCCGCCGGCCGACTCTTCTGCCTGGATGCATCTGACTGACATCGATGTTAGTCACTCCACACTAACCACGCTGGCCCCGTTTGCGACGCTGCCTCAGCTAAGCCGGCTGATCGGCGCGCACATGTACGCTCTTCAGGATGACCCCGTCGCAGTAGAACAGCGGCCGCGCTGGCCCGCGTTGGAGTACCTTGACTTGAACGCGTGTCCGCGTCTCACCGCGCTCGACCTGTTCGTTGGTGCCACCCGCATCAGAGTGCTGAAGGTCAAAAATTGCAAGAATCTGGACAACATTGATGCCGTTTCTACAATGACAAACTTGCGCGAACTGACATCTAGCCGCACTGGCTTGCGAAACGTCGACGCACTGCACTGCTGCACTCGCATCGAAAAGGTGGATCTTGACAAGTGCTACTCTCTGCACAGTCTTTCCGGGCTACAAGGCGCGCCCAATCTGCGGGAGCTGATGGCAGATGAGTGTGCCGTACGTGACTTCTCCTTTTTATCAAGCCTGTCGGCATTGGAAACACTGACGCTGAATGACTGCAATGGCCTTGACACCCTTGAGCATTGTGGTCGGCTCAAGAACCTGGCGGAGATCTTTGTCCACAACACGCTGATCACTGACCTTTCCTGCCTGCAGTATGTGAGCTCCCTGACGATCCTCGCTCTGGCCGGCTGCACAGACTTTCACGATCTTGGCCCGCTTGCAAGCGCAACGGCGCTCCGCTCTCTTATGGTGCCAGAAACAGCAGTGACGGACCTGAAGCCACTGCAGCAGCTGACCGCGCTGGAGACTTTGAACCTCTCCGGTTGTGAGAACGTGCATGATTTGAGCCCTCTGTCCAACCTCAAAAAGTTGACCACGCTGGCCTTGACGAATACTCGTGTGACGAATCTGACCCCCCTGCAGTCCTTGACTATGCTCGAGGAGGTCTCGCTGCACGGCTGCCCAGGCTGCAGAGACACAACCATGTTAAAGGGAGCGACGCACCTCCGACAGTTCATTGCGTCTAATACAAACCTGTTGGACATGAGCGACTTGTCGCGCCTGAAGTGCCTGTCGTCCCTGGATCTGAGCAACACGAACACGCTCCATGACTTCGCATCGCTGAAAAATCTGACCCACCTAGAGGTTTTCACGGCTCAAAACTCACATTTTGCTCATGTTCGACATCTTGGCGACATCTTCCACTTGCGCGTTCTCGACTTGCGTGGGTGTACACACCTCAACAGTATCAGAGCACTGAGGTGTGCCCCGAAACTAGAGGTGCTCAACGTTTCTGATTCCAACATCACAAGTGTCGAGCCGTTGAGGCATTGCGTTTATTTACGTGAACTCACTGTGTCCAACTGCAAGCGCCTCACAAGCCTTTTGCCACTGAAAGACCTCAAATGCTTGGAGCACGTCAATGCCTCTTCGAGCGGTGTTAAACACTACCTCGCCATCTCGCAGTGCCCGCGTCTCGTGCGCCTGAAGCTTGATAGCACCCCTGCGACCTTGCCGCAACAAGAACTGAACCCTCGACAACTGCTCAAGGTCGCGAGATTGCTTGCGAAAACGCACCAGAGAAGGTAGACGCGAGTAGTGAAGCAGGTCAATGCACACGAAAAAAAAAAAAAACACCAGCTTTGTGAGTCGCCCTCACAACAAACATCCCCCTCCCCCCCCCCTTGTTATAAACCGTATGTGGCATACGGTACTCATTTTTTTTTTCAGTGCAACCATGTACGGCGAAAATCATGCTCTCCCCCCGGATTATAAGAGACGTGTGATAGTGCCACGAGGTTAATCTCTAACTTCGCCGTCGTGGTATAACATTCTTTTCCCTCTGATACCCATCGGCATTCCTGTCACGTGACGCCACCGCCGTATAACCGTGATAAAGAAACGAGGAAAGGAAGCACGCCGGACATTCAACACTCATTTTCTTTTTTGATCTATTATTATTTTTGCCCATGAAGAATGCTTTTGTGCATTCCATGCAATCCAGCTACCACGTTACATTGAAGTGATAAACCGCCAATACGAACACAGAAGGCATGCGGGGATGCCTTTTCTATCATGTCTGTTTCTAGAACCGCGCTATTGCATGTTGGCGCGCATGATGCGTTAATTTGAGCATGTGGGATTACATTACTTCTCGTACGCGGCGGTACTCGTCTGACTGTGAAGGCGATGCGGTGCGAGCCGGCGAGATCCACCTTCGCCCGCTCAACACTCTCAGTGTGTTCCACAAGTGTCTCGACGGCTTCTCCTGTACTTCCACTGTGTCTCTCTCTCTCTCTAGCCCTTTTCTCTTTCCCCCCCCCCCCCACAGGGGCAGTTATTCTTTTCTTTGTTTTCTCATTGTTCGTTCTGGTACAATCTTGTTTTTCCACCCTCACAAAATGTCGAGGGCTCGCAGTTCCGACTTCCTCGATCACCTTTGGGGTTCCAAGCAGCCATACGTTGCGTGCGAAGAGGACAAGGCCAGCTTTTTTGCTCATTGTTTTTACACGTGGAGCTATCCATTTCTTTCGCAGGCGGCTCGCGAGCAGCTGACTGCCGAGGACTTGCCGCCACCTACAGAGGAGTGCGTGGCACACAATGCGGGCACGGCTCTCGCCTCGGCTGTCGCTGCCGCCCTGGACACGCGTCACAGTTGGGACGAGTGGGTCGGCGCGGAGGTGATGCTGCGGGGGGACACGACGAGCCGCGGCTGGCTGCGATATGTCGGCATACCTCAACAGGGTGGTTACGATACTGTCATGGCGGGTGTAGAGTGGACAACTGTGCCGGCCTCGCGCGTCACCCAATCTCAGACGGACCCAGCGCACAGCCCGTTATTTTGTGGCGTGGTTCACGGGGAGCACCTGTTTGCACAGCAACTCTCGGACCGCGGAGAGACGTGCACGTTGGAGCTTGTCAAGGATGTGGAGCTGATTTCACCACCGCCCTCTTTGGTAACAGAGAACGGCGTCATCGCTATCCCACCTCCACCCCCGCAAGATCTGCGGCTGGCGCGCCTGCTTTTCCGGACATTTCCTTACTATATTTACTGGCAAATTCCCCTCGTGCTAACGTTCACAGCCTGCCAACTCGCCGCACCGCTCTTGCTACAAGCTATGATTGCGTACCTCTCCACGACCGACCCCACATGGACCCACGGACTCACCATTGCTGGCTCTATTTTTGTGGTACAGTTACTGCAAAGCGTGACGACGCAGAGGTACAACTTTGTGGGGACCAAGGGTGGTGCTCAGTTTCGATCGGCGCTAAACGGCCTTCTCTTTCAAAAGGTGTTTACTATTTCACGCAAAGCCCTCACTCACCCCGAGTTCAACGCTGGCCGCATCATCACGATGATGAGCACTGATGTGGAGAAGGCGTGGATGTTTGTCATCTTTTGTATGCAAATGTGGAGCTCGCCGGTAACGCTAATTGTGGCAATAGCACTGCTTGCGCGTCTTGTTGGGTGGTGCGCCGTGGTTGCCGTTGCCGCGGTTGTGGCAGTGCTGCCTGTGAACGGCATTCTGATGAAGCGGCAGGCCGCATCGCGCAAGGAGCTGATGCGCGCCACGGACGCACGCATCAAGGCAACCAACGAGTTTTTCACATCGATTCGAGTGGCAAAGCTCATGGCGTGGGAACCCCGGTTTGTGGCTGCCATCGAAGCAAAGCGGGCCGTAGAGCTTTACCACCTCAAGCAAATTCAGCGTTATCGTGTGCTCATGTCATTTCTGAGTGCTGCCACACCCATGCTCACCATTGCCATGGTGTTCGTTGTCTTTAGCGTCACTGGACACGAGCTGAAGCCCACCATTGTGTTCCCTACCATTGCGCTCCTTTCCATCATCCGTGCCCCATTCCAGCAAATCCCCATGCTCGTCACAACGTACATCCAGTTCTTCGTTTCGATGCAACGACTGACACGTTTTTTCGAGACCGATGACGCGGCTTTTGAAAACATCGAGACCATTGATGCTTTTGCTGAACAGGACGGTGCACCGTACACTGCTCACGGGTCACCACGAAAAGGAGACGCCTACGGTTCTTGCCCGGTCGCAGCCGTGGTGAGAGACGCCTCTCTCACCACGTACGTCCCTCTCAAGCTACCATTGGCGCCGGTGCTGAAGAGGCATTGGGCAGCGCAGTGGCTGCAGTGGCTATGCTGCTGTGAGCAGTGTCGCCCACAACCCAGACATCCGTGCCCCACCGCGACGGCTGCGCCGCCCGCCTCTTCTCTTGGAGGTGACTTAGCTGCAGGCCCCGCCAACGCAAGCGGCGGTGGCGGCAAAAAAGGGAAGAAAGGTGGTCCGCCGCCGTTGGACGGGTTTTATGAGCTGGGTGCCAAAACGCTCCTGCACGATGTGACGCTTCGCATCCCGAAAGGAAAGCTGACTGTCATTATCGGCTCCACGGGCTGTGGCAAGTCCACGCTTCTCCAGGCGTTTCTCTCTGACGTGGATGTCACGAAGGGCCGAATCTGGACTGACAAGTCTCTTGCCTACGTTCCCCAGCAGGCTTGGGTCATGAATGCGACTGTTCGAGAAAACATTGTCTTTTATGGCGACGACAACAGCGAGGCGCTTGAGTCAGCCGTGCAGGTGTGCCAACTGGATGCTGATCTCCAGCAATTGTATGGTGGGCTGGAGACGGAGATTGGCGAGAAGGGGGTAACGCTGAGTGGGGGTCAGAAGGCGCGTGTCAGTTTGGCACGTGCCGTGTACGCGGACCGCGACGTTTACCTTCTCGATGATCCACTGTCTGCTTTGGATGCACACGTTGGGCGGCGGATCTTGAATGACTGCATCGTGCACCGCTTGGCCGGTAAGACGCGCATCTTGGCCACCCACCAACTTGATGCCGTCCCGCTTGCCGACTACGTCGTGACCCTCAGCAACGGCACAGTTACCTTTACCGGCACCGCAAGCGCGTTCATGGAATCTGATACGTACAGGGCACTGAAAACTGTGACAGCCTCTTCGGAGACCGCACCAGACGGCCCAGGGGAGGCGACAGGCTCTCCAATGACGGCGAGCCCGACCACAGAGGCTGGCGGCGGAGATCGCAAGAATAATTCTGCCAGCGAACGCAAAGCAGATGGCAAGGAAAAGTCTAAAACAGTCTCTGTCGCCGCAGCAACAGCAGCACCTCTGATGAGCAAAGAGGAGAAGGCAAGTGGCTCGGTGCCGCTGGCGACATACTTGCTCTACTTCCGCCATTGCGGAGGCCGTCTTCGTGTGGGCGTGACGTTTGCTATTTTTATCGTGACCGAGATTCTCATTGTGTCAAGCAGTTTGTGGCTGTCCGCGTGGTCGACGACTGCGTTCGACCTGCAGCCCAACACATATTTGATTGTGTATGTGGTGCTCGTGCTGCTTGGTGCGGCCGGTACACCAACTCGGTACTTTTCCGCGTACGACGCCATGCGACACGCCAGCATCTCCCTCCATCGCTCCATGCTCCGCTGTGTCGCGCGTGGCACGCTCGAGTTCTTTGACACCACGCCTCTCGGCCGCGTGCTCAACCGTTTTTCAAAAGATGTCGATCTCATCGACAACGCGCTCCAGCTCTCGGCCATTATGTTCCTCGAGTGCTTCTGCGCCATTACTTCGTCCGCACTCGTCGCTATTGTGTCACAGCCGTTGGTGCTGGTGGCGTTTGTGCCGTGCGTTTTTTTCTACCGCCGCATCATGGTGTTCTTCAACGCTGCCAATCGTGAAATCCGGCGCAACAGCAGCATTCAAAAGTCCCCACTGTTCTCGCTTCTCGGCGAGGCGGTTGGAGGCGCGACGACGATTCGCGCGTTTGATCGCGCCAGCGCCGTCATGAAGGCCGCGCTTGACCGCATTGACATTGTCTTTGGGTGTACCACAACGGAAACGTGCGCGAAACGATGGCTGGGAGTTCGCATCGAGCTCATCAGCAACGTTATCGTCACCTCTGTGGCGGTGGTGGGTGTGGTGGGAACCATGTTCAGCTCCACGACACGCAACACCGGGTTGGTGTCGCTCTCGCTCACCATGGCGATGCAGACGACGGCCCAACTCAACTGGCTACTTCGACAGACAGCGGCGATTGAAGCAGACATGAACAGCGTGGAGCGTATTCAGCATTACAGCACATCCATCGCTACCGAGTCGATGCCGGAGCTCGACGCTGAAGTCGAGGACCTGGAGCGCCGCAGCGGTTTTAATGCCGATGACGTCTCAGCTTCTGTGGTCATCGAGCCTGTCGCCAGCCACGGAGGCGCGGACCGCAGTGCAACGGGACCCACTCAAGGCGCGGTATCCGCTGGCTCGCTTTCTTTTCGCCATGTGGATGCGCGTTATCGCGAGGGACTTCCTTTGGTTCTGAAGGACGTCTGTTTTGAGATCCACGCCGGTGAGAAGGTTGGCGTGGTGGGCCGCACTGGGAGCGGCAAGTCAACGCTGTTTCTCACACTACTTCGACTGGTAGAGACTTGTGGAGGCACACTGGATATCTGTGGCCGCCCGATCCAGGAGTACGGACTGCGGCCGCTTCGCCAACTCTTTTCGATGGTACCTCAGGACCCAGTTCTGTTTGATGGCACTGTCCGCCTCAACATTGACCCAATGGGCGAGTCCACCGAAGAGATGGCCTGGAAGGCGCTGGACATGGTCGGTCTCCGAGACCGGGTGAGCAGCGAGGCCGAAGGCTTGGAGAGCCGCGTGCTGGAGGGCGGCACCAACTTCAGCGTCGGGCAACGCCAGCTTCTGTGCATGGCGCGGGCTCTACTTCGTCGCAGTAGCCGCTTCCTTCTCATGGATGAAGCCACCGCCAATGTTGACCCTCACTTGGATCGACTATTGCAGCAGGCCGTGCGCACAGCTTTCGCGGACTACACCGTGCTGACGATTGCGCACCGCCTTCAAACTGTCGCAACATATGACCGAATTCTGGTGATGGAGAATGGCACGCTCAAGGAATCAGGCAACCCGTGGGAGCTCGTGTCCGACCCAGCGTCGCTCTTCCACGAGTTGGTGAGTGCCCTGGGTGAAGATGGGAAGGAGCAGTTTATGAATGCTGCCCGAACCAAAGCGCCTGTAGAGTAGTTTGGAAAGGAAGTGAGGATGCGAACCTCCGTTCTCAACAACATCATCATAAAAATAAATAAATGAATCAATCAATCAATAAATAAGCAACCGCCATTTATCGGTTCGGAATGTTAGAAATGCAGTGAAATTGTTTATGGGAAGGCACATTGTGGACGGGCGACTTTTGTCTCTCTCCCCCTTGCTTTCTTAAACCCCCTTTATAACTCCCACCCATTTTTACTTCACCTTTACCCAATCCTTTCGGTGAACACTCGTGATTGACTCCTATTTCTTGTTTTCTACAACGGCACACGTGCGCACAAGCCGATTGGGTACCCCCCCTATTTTTTTCATCGAGGGATAAAGAGCAGGTGTCGCCATGTCTACCCGGCTTTGCCTGTTGTACCACCCACCCAGTCACGCGCTCACCGTCTGTGAACCGTGGACGCGCCTGTTAGTAGAGACAGAATCACCCGGCAGCAACCGCGACGCTGGAAGCAAAGGTCGGCTACAGTTTCGAAAGACTGTCAACAGCGTGAATATCATCACAGGCTTGAAACTGCAGTACTGGTGCAATGGAGATGGTACCACCGAAAGGTACGCGCAAGCGTGCTTGTGGTGGCTTCGCCGAGCTCCCTTTTCTGCTCACAACCTGCCTGTGAGCCTCACGCTGTACCAGTACAGCGTAGAGCCGATGAACTGGTGCCGCGGCTTCCATATCACCACACTCGACCTCCACTGGGACGACGTTCAAGGAAAGTGCACCCCCGTTGATTTGCAGCCTTTCGTGGATGTGCTTCCGCAGGTGGAGATGCTGACGTTCACGGTGGATAAGATTCCATACAATGCGCGGCGCCCCCTCCTGAATGCACCTGCTTTAGGTCTTTGTCAGCAGTTACATTCATTGAACGTAGGCTTCACGGATATTTCTGACCTTGGTGTTATTCCACTGGCACATCTACGCGAGTTGGATCTCACTGGGTGCGAACAAATCAAGAGCATTCAGCATCTGGCCTCTGGTGGCACACCAGATCACGATGTGCCTGCTCACAACCTCCGCACCATCTCGCTTCGGGAGTGCTGGCAACTGCGCGATTTTTCGCCGCTTGCCGCCGTTCCGCACTTGACGGAGATTCGCGCCGGCCACAGCGGTGTTCGGCACCTCACTGGCCTGAGCGCGTGTCGTGCCCTTCAACGACTGCATGTCCCTCGGTGCTGGGAACTCACTTCCTTGTCCGATTTGTCTGGCGCCCCGAACCTGGAAGAGATCGTTGCCGATCAGAGTCCTATCCGCTCCATGACTGGCCTGAATAGGTGCCCCCGACTCCGCAAAGTGTCGTTCAAGGGCTGTCGGTACATCGAGAGTCTGGCGCCTCTGGCTGGCGCGCCTTGCCTTGAGGAGGTGGTTGCTGACGAAAGTGATATCCACACCCTTGGGGAACTGTACACGTGCCCTGTGCTCACGTGTTTGTCTGTGCTCCGTTGTGCTGAGCTTGAGGACATTGGAAACCTCGCCGGTGCACCAGCCTTGAGTCATGTCAATATCAGCCACACCCCTGTGGACAGCATTTCCGCGCTTCAGTCATGTGCCAAACTCCGCAGTCTCGATGTCACGGGCTGCACGAGCCTTGGCGATCTCTCCCCGCTCGCAGGACTTCCTCTTCTCGAGGTGATTCTGGCCGATATGAGCGGTGCACAGGACTTGAGGGGCCTCGGCACGTGTGAGTCTCTCAAGCGCGTATCGTTTGCGTGTTGCGGGAATCTAGCCGATTTGAGTGCATTATCAGGGGCGCCACATCTTGAGGAGATCGTCGCTGACATGAGCTCGGTTCGCATTTTAGCTGGATTGAACAGGTGTCCGTCATTGCGCTGCTTTTCAGCGTGGAAATGCGGAGGTCTGTCAGATTTGTCCCCCCTCGCGGGCTCGCTTTCTCTGAGCGTGGTCAACTGCAGCAGATGCGCCATTGACAACGTTGAAGGGCTTTCTGAGTGCCCTAGCTTGAAAGTGCTGGACTTAACTGGAACACCCTGTGCGGCATTCTCGCTGGGACTGCACGAAGAGACGTCTGAGTGACCAGGGCGCGCACCAGTGTGTTTACTGGTGTGCTTGCCACTCAACAACACACATAGGTTGCTCTTCAGTTGCTTGTGAGGTGTCCCAAAAATCAACAGAGCTGTTTTTTTTTTGCTCTCAGCGTATACTGGGTGTCGCAGCATGCATTGCTTTTATGAACGTTGACAACTTGCGTAAGTGCCGATGCTTGAAGTCCATCAGAATTGCATGCTGCAACGCTTTAACCAGCATTTCCGGCCTTGTAGGTGCACCTGCTTTGAACGCGATTGGTGCTAGTTACAGTGGCATCACCAGTTCGGAGGGCCTTGATGCTTGCCACCACACTGATGGTACTTGATTTACGGGACGCAAAGTGTGAGCAGTTGGCGCAAGGCCTGCGCGGTGATGTTGATAACACTTCTGATCGAGGAAGGTACATGTTGTTTCATGTGTCGTTTCTGACCCGGCTGAGGTCGAAACAGAAGCTCAACTTTGTGTTGATTGTTTCGCGTGTTGCTCCCAACCGAAATTCCTTTTACCCCATCTTTTGTTTTCTGTCGCATTGCATCGCATTTTCCCTGCTCACGCCCTCCTGCTTGTTCCGTTCCTGTTATCGTGTCGCGTTTTGCACCCTTGTGAATGACCGCCTATGTCTGTTTCCCATCCCATTTTCTCTCCCACTTTCGGCCTCATTTTTTTTTTCAGGTGACTAGATTGAGTAATCCAGAGCCACCTCTATCCGCGTGATTTCAAGGCTATATTGTTTCTCGTTTTGTGCCGTCTGAGCTTTTTTTATATATGAATATTGTTTTTTTTTTGTTTCTGTGTCTTGCGAGTGAGAGAATGTTCTTGCGTCCCGCTCATCCTCCACGCGCGCTGTGCCGGCAAATCGGTTGTGTTCTGTACAAAATCAATTCCCTTCAAAGATATTTGTTTTCTCCCGCTTGACAGTCCGTCTGCCGGCATTTAATGCGCCACCGTAGTCACATTTCCTTATTTTCTACCGGCCCACGTATCACTTATCAACAGTAAATCACCATTAAAAAACAATCACGACAGCTGTTTGCATGGACAGTTTATTTCCGTCCAGCATGCCTTCTCTTTTGTGCTTCTGTTCGGCGCAGGCACTGCTACTCATTGTGGAACGACTGTGGCACGTATGTTATTCAATCACTTCCCTTTCTTTCGATCTTTCCTGTCTTTCATTCATCAATACAACGCGCTTCGCCAGAGTCTCTCTTCCATCCTTGGTGCATCACTTTCCCCAGCCAACGTTTCGTGTCTCTGTCTACAATGAGTGACATGTGTGCCGCAATTACGGCAGACTTGCAATTGTTATGCGCCGTCTGTCTTGACACGTGGAAGCATCCGGTGGAGGTGCTAAACTGCCGCCACATTTTTTGTGAGCAGTGCATGGCAAGCCTCCGTGTGTGCCCAGTATGCCGTGGGCAGATCACTTCCACGCAGAGCCCGAGTCGTCCACTGATCAACATGTGCAATGCAGTCAGTGTTGAATGCTCGGCCTGTTGTTGGAAAGGCACACGTGAGCAGAGCTACACACACGACTGTGAAACACATCGACAAGCCGCCGCGCACATACCACACAGCGGTGCTGAGAGTGCGGAGTCCACCGCGGGTGGAAACGAGATTGGTGTTTCTGGTGATCTGCTGCGTTACAACCTCGTGGGGTTAGCCCCCGTGCCGGGCGTGGAGGCCTTTCTCGCAAATGGCTGCTCCAACTTGACAAACATTGCGGCTGTCAGTGTGTGTGTGACTTTGACTCACGTCAGTTTCGCTAGATGCACAGCGCTACGTGATGTGAATCCTCTATCCCATCTTGCAGGTCTGAAGGTTGTGTTTCTGGATGACTCCTCAGTGAGTGATATCACTTTTGCCGCGTCTTGCCCTTCTCTCGAGGAAATGAGCTTGTCCGGCCTCGCAGAGCTGGCTGATCTGAGTCCCCTTCGTGGCATGATACATTTGCGTGTGCTGTGCGCCTACAACTGCCCCCGACTGAGTAATCTGAGTGCACTGAGCGAGTGCCGTGAAATGAAGCACCTCCTTGTGAGTAACACACGTGTTTCTGACCTGACTCCCTTGCGTGGCATGTCACAGTTGGAGACGTTGTGCGCACAGCACTGCCCACAGCTGAATAACCTGCATGCACTGAGCGAGTGTCGCGCAATACAAATCCTCCATCTGAACCACACAGCAATTTTTGACCTGGGCCCCCTGAGACAGTGTCGCGCAATGAAAGACCTGCGTGTGTTCCACACCTTGGTCTGTGACCTGTCCCCGCTCCGCGGCATGACGCATTTGGAGGTGTTGTTGGCCTTCGACTGCCCCCTACTGAAGGACCTGCGTGCACTGAGCCAGTGTTGTGAACTCCAGGAGCTGAATGTGGGCAAGACGCTGGTGTCCGATTTGACTCCACTGTGTGGTTTGCCGCACTTGAAGAAGATTTCCGCCGCCTTCGCCAAAGTTACCGAGGTGAAGGGGCTGGGGTCGTGTCCTGTGCTAACCACACTGACGCTATTTGGCACCCCAACGAGCGGTTATAAACTGCCCGGGCGCCGAACTACCATTGATGAACTGCTTCAGGCACAAAACTAATGCACTGGACAGTGACACCCGTTGAGGTTTTCTACCAGCATCGCCAAAAAGGTACACACATCGCAGACGTACTTTGTTGATCATGCCCCTATCAGTAAGACCCCTTTGTAAGAGCTGGCAACACACTTCTAGGTATGTACACCCGGAGATGAAGCGACAGAATGAGCTGTTATTCATCCTTGAAATGAAACCTATGGCATATCAATGACGTACTGATGTGCGTGCATGTGCTTTGCCGTTTTCTCGTATGCTGTTTCTTGTTTCGTTTGTTGTGAAGATATCTCTGTCTTTCTGAGTTTCATTGCTCTTCATGTGCGGGGTCATCGCTGCGGCAACACCTGCTTGCACTTCGGCTGATTATGGTGCCTCTGCTTTCTGACCTCATTCTTGTTCTTCAGTGGTGTATGTGTGCTCTCCACATGGTTCAAACTCATTGCAGTCATCCTGACATGACGATTGAATCGATCTCTTCGTTTCACCATTTTTGTATTTTACACAAGAAGCACTTGCTCATTTCTGTGCACCGCGCGGTTCCTTTGTGATCGTTTGCTTTGTATGCCCCCCCCCCCCCCTCTCAGGCATCGGAGTGATCCCCAAGCGGCCGCTGTCCGTGTTGTTACGCGGTTATTTCTTTTTATAGCTTTTATTTTCATTGTTTTTGTTTCCCTCTACTGTCCGTGTTCCCCACATTGACAATTTTTTTTCCCTGATGCGAGCCTCGTATTGTTCTTTTTCTGTGTGCTTTGATCGAAAGCGAGTTCCGGCCCTTGACATCTTCCCTCCCGCTCATTCACATGCGTTTTGTCGGCAAAGCGGCTCTGTTATGCACACAATGAGTTCCATCCACAGGCAACGGCCCCCCCCCCCCCCCCCCAACGACTCTTTTATCACTCCGCAAGGAGCTTATTTTTTTTTTTTTTCGTTCGACACCTGGTCAGTGGTTATCCACTGTTCCACCATTTACAGATTTTGTCTTTTTTTTACTGGTGGAGTTTTCTTTCGTCCACAGTAATTCATCACTAAAAAACAATCATGACAGCTTTTCGCACCGACCGTGCCGTTTACTATATGTGCTGTGGCCGCGCAGGTGACCAAGAGACCCAAACCACACCGCTAGTGGGCCGACGATGCACTAGCAAAACTTCTGCTTTTCCTTCTTCCTCGGTCTCCTATGCTGTTTTCCCTGTTCATGCGTGACAGTCTATGTACCAAGTGTGTGTGCCCCCCCCCCCCCCCCCCAGCTGAACAAGTTCACCACTTGATGCTTCTTGTCTCTCCGCCCTCGCACAGCTCTCTCTCTCTTCCTCATTCTCCGCTTCACACCCTTTGTACATCGTCACTATCAGTGGTAGCTACTGAAGTCATCTTCTCCTCTCATGGCATGATACTCGTAGTTGGGCTTTGTCTGTTGGGGAGTGAATTCAGCCGTGTCAGGCACTGCGGCCCGTTGATCTGTAGGCGTTCTATTGGCAACTCAGTTGCTGTTTTGGCCACGAAACGACTCCTTTCTCTGACACACGTTTTTTTTCCCAAGTTGACTCCTCTACCCACCCCCACAATTCGTTCTTTTTCCTTTTTCTCCTTATTTGACATCAGGCAATGTGCATCCATTGTTCCATCAACTGCAAATAGCATGTCTTTTTCACGACATGTACAATGTGCCCTTCGTCCACAGAGGGTTTCCAGAGGGAGGCAATCGCGGCGGCTGTCTGTGCCGACGGTGCAGTGTGCGATGGGTGTCATGTTGCAAGGGGCGGGGAGTACCACATCACCCCGTGATGGTTTCGACGATGGGTCAGCTATGTATCCTCTCTTCTCTCCCCCCTGTCTTCTGTTTTTCTTGTCTGTCGCTGGGGGTTGGCTTTCTTGTTGGGTGGCGCTGCGGTTGCGGTCAGGGTTTGTGGGCG
>JASANS010002279.1:12577-45107 GCA_030849605.1 Wallacemonas sp. 195SL | reverse complement strand
ACGCTACGAGAGCCGACCTTAGCGCGAACAGCGACCATCTTGACAGGAAATAAGAAACACGTTCTTTTATTATTAGTTTTTTTTTTTAAATCACAGAGTGGGCGCGAACATAGCAGAGTGCGAGGAGAAGAGAAGAGAAGGGAAGAAAAGAGAATCAAGTAGATTGTGTGTGGCGATGAGGGAAATTTGATTTGGTCGAGAAGGACAAGCCAGTGCGGCGGCCAAGAACAGCGACGCAGACAATAACAGAATCTCTCCTCGCAGGGCCCTCATCTCTCTTCGCGTGTGCGTTTGTGTGTATCACAAGGAGACGAGGAAGACGGGTCAGCACATGCAATTGGCGTGGAGATATCACACGCGTGCAAAATGAGTAAACACAGCGTGAAAGTGGACCGCGACGACAGCGCGAAGAAGAAAAAAAAAAGAGGAGGGAAAAGGGGTGCTCACGCTAGGACGTTCAACTCAGTCGCAACAAAAAAAAGGGGGAGCGTAGGGCCCCTTCACCTCTTCTTTCTTCATTTATGATGCCTTGGTATTGCTGTTCATTGCGTTTCGTGTGTGTATGTGTATGTGTTGAATGAAAGACATATCATGGATGCACGACAGAAAAAAAGCACACACAAGAATGTACGCACGCACGTACATGGGTCACAACATCAACTCAGGTCAAATACAGCCTCAAACGATTTTTTCGCCTCCTCGTGGCAGCGCATCCTTCCATGGCACCGCGAAGAAAGGGAAAGAAAAGGGGGAGAAGCCTCTCGCTCTCACTCCTTCTTCGGCAGGACACTGCCTAGGCCTTATCCGCATCGTCATGCACACCCTCATTGCCATCATCATCCGCATCGGGGGCCAACGTCTCCTCCACGTCAATGCCCACCGCGCTGGGGTCTTCTCCCTCTGCCATCGCGGAGGGACTCGCACTTGACGACAGAATAGAGCTCAAGAAAGACTCCAGCTCCTGCACCTCGGGGCTCTTGTGCGTTGAGCCCTGGCGATGCCCAATGAGCAAACCAGACGGGTTCGGGTTCTGACCTGGCTTGATGAACCAGCGGTAGTACTCGTCGTCGTAGATCTTCTCGTCCTGTGTGGCGATTTCAGTCCTGTACTGCAGCTTGCCAGCGACGGCGGTGTTGCGCAGGTCACGCGCCCACTGATCCACGTTCTGCTCCGCACGCTGTAACTCGCTGTGCAGGCGCTCGTCCAGCAGCTTCTGGCGGTCAGCCTCCGTCGAGAAGCCCTCCACTGCCTCCTTCGATGGCCAGTAGTTGTACACGCCACGCCCTGCCTCATCGTAGACCGCCTTCTCGGCGTTCTTGTACTGTTCCTCGAAGTATGCCTTCGAGCCCTCCGTGAAGCCGTCTCGACGCCACGAGGAGGCCGTGTCTTCCCATGGGTGGCGAGCCATCTCGTAGAAGTTCACATTTGTGGGCACGTGCGCGTTGCTGGCGAGCGGCGTTACGCACGGCTTTCCGTCCTTGTCTACCTCGCCCAGATTCGGCGTGATCTCGTAGCCGCCAATGTCATCCAGCATGCCCTCGATGCGATCTAGCTTTGTTGTGTGCGTGGCAACATCCAGCGCAATGAGGCCTTCCTTTTCGAACGACAGTGGCAGCTTCAGCGCGTCAATGGCGGCGTCATCGACCTCCTCCAGCGTGCGTGGAAACCAGCGCGGGCGAAGGCGGAAGCGGTGGCCATCGATGTTGGCATCACGCTCGAAGACTTGCTCGAAATCTGGGAGGGGGCGTGAGGGGAGATAGCTCTTGTGCACGTTACGTTCGCGATCCTCCTTGACGGCCTCCCAGGTGTCCACGGACTTCTCCGTGTGCTGACCAACAGCCCAGAAATCGGGCCGGAGAGCGAGCCGCATGGCGTACTTGAACTCGATGTTCAGCGCGGCGTCTAGCGAAGGCACCGCCTCCGCAGAGCCATCGCCGCGCACCTCCTTCAGCAGCGCCATTGTGGCCTTGAGGGCAAAGGGTGACTGCAGAAGAAGCTGATGCCGGACGGCGTAGGCCCACTCTGACATGTACAGCGTGTTGCGCTTGGCGACGAGGTAAATAGGCGGGTAAGTCAGGTTGGCGCTAGGGTCCTCCAGACCAGGGTCGACGTGCAGTGCTTGCATCATCTCAGCATCGTTGTGCACAGGGCATGTGTCCAACGTCGGCAAGTACCACCCGAGCTGCAGCGTGCGGTCCTTGGGCATGTTGAGCGCCTCGAGCACCTTCGCGCGAAGTGCGTTGAGGCTCTCGCAGCTGCTCGCCTCGGTCGGGTTGGCGGTGAATGTGAAGTCAAACTCCACCATCGCATCTTCACAGCCCTCAAGACGCACGTAGACGTGTCGCGGGTGTGGTGCCGCGCGGAGCTCCGAGTGGGCGCGGTACTCGCTCTCGCGCTGCTCGCGCCAGCGACGCGTCTTCTCCCGGTCAGGGTGAATGGCAATCTGAACATCGCCGCGACGCTCCAGCACGTACGAGGTGAAGATCTCCGCCGCGTTGCGCACGGCCACCTCCTCCTCAGGCGGAGTCACATCCCACGGGGCGAGCGTGTAGCGCAGCTGCGCCGACTCGAGCTGGCGGACGCCTTCCGCGACGTTAGAGAGCGTGAAAGGTGTTGTGTCGATGTGGTCCGTGGTGTTGTGCGGGTCGGTGAGGCTGAGCTTCTCCATTTGCCGGAGCGTCTCGAGCGTGCTCGTGACACCGGGCTGATCGGCAAACGCATCCTCGATCCAGCGAGCACGAATCGGGGTGATGGCGCAGCGCTCCATCGACGAGGTGTGAGCGTCTTTCATCCTGAAGCACGTGTCCAGCAGGTGCCCGAGCTGCCACGCCACGGCGTCGTTGTGCATGTGCTCCGATGCGTTGAACCATTCCTTGATGTGGAAGCTCATGTCCGGGAGCGGCGTGAACAGGTCTGTCCATCCCAGCCTCAGCGCATCGCCCGCGAAGAGAGACGTGCCCGTGAGCATGACAAACTCCGCCAGGCCAGGGAACTTCAGCGACGTCTCAGGCCGCGCAAGGAGCCGGGTGAGGCCAGAGAACGGGGTCAGACCCATCTGGGGGCCATCTACGATGAGCTCGGAGCTGTCCTGCAATGCGCAGTACTTCGCCGCCAGCGCAAGACCAGCGCCGGTGCCACGCGCCTTGCCGTTCACGAGCGTCATCAGTGGTCGCGCCGCCGTGTAGGTGCGCCAGAGCAGCGCGGCGTTGGCACGCAACGCCTCGTCTGCGCGATCTTGGTAGCGTGTGGCGTCGCGGAAGAGAACGTTGGCCTCTTTCTCCGCAGACGGGGCCGCGTTCTTCTCGTTGAGCAGCTTTTGGCCGCGTGCGCGGAGGGTCTGTGCGATGGCAATGTCAAAGCTGACTGCCTCGAGGTCCACGCCACTGCAGAAGAAATCCGTCAGGCCGGACTGGGCGGCCTGCAGCACTGTGAGCTTCGAGTACACGCCGTTAGTCGCCTTGTCAATCTCCGTCGCCAGCTCACTCGCGAGCGTGGCGGAGAGGGCCTGGTTGCGTCGCGGTTCGTTCATGAAGATCGTCTTGGAGAAGCGGCCGTCATTCCCAGTGAGGGTGCGGTCCTTGTTCAGAGGTCGAGACATGGCCTGCATCATCTTGCGGTCGAAATCGCCAAGAAAGGGCTGGTTGATGCCAGGCACCTTGCCGTGCACGGGGCCGCGTGTCTCTGTTTTGAAGTAGCCCACATCTTGTGTGTCTGTCTGCGTCATGAGAGGGCCGAGCATGCTGTGCGAGTCCACCACGTCCAGCCGAATATCGCCTTCGCCAGGACGGCGCTTGCTGAACATCTTGTTCCAGTGCTCAGGCTCCGAGAACAGCTTCTTGTTGGGATCGAAGGAGGGGGACACATCGGGGTGATGTCGCAGGGATGGATCTTGCGTGTTGAACCACTCTTTTCGTTCCTCGTCCATCGCAGTGGGATGCAGACTATCGTCGAAGTCAAAGGCGACGCGCTGGTGTCGGTGTGGCAAGCGCGCCTGACCCTGCTCTCGACCCCAGTTGAAGTAATCAATGAAGTCCTTGTTCACGCGGAACCGCTGATGGGTATTGTAGTGCGTCAAAAACTGCACGCCGGATTGGCGATTTGGGTGGTTAGCGTAGCGCTGGTAAAAACGGAATTCAATCGGTGTGCCGAGAGGGCGGTACTCACGGACATCGAGCGTCTTGAGTCCACGTGTCTGTTCGCCTGTTGCAATGGCTGGAACCCAGCAGACCGGGCCTACCCACCATGGAACATGACGGCGGAGCATCTGGAGTCACGCAAAGAGAGAGAGAGCGAGAGAGAGAGAGAGGAAGAAGAAATTTACGTCTTGAACGCCGCTCTACGCAATTCACCACTACACACAAATACGGCGCGACGGTGAGGGCGAGGGAACGAGGAGAGGGCCCTCGAATTCACCACGGCACAGAATCACACAGCACAACAGAGGCTAGAGTCCCGCCAAGGAAAGTGGGGTTATACAGCAAACAAAGACAAAACAAAGACACGTCAAAAAGAAACTACTAGGTCAAGACAACGAGCGTTGAATCAAGTAAATCAATGAAAGTTTAAAAGTTGAAGGAGACGAGGAAGAAGTCAAGAGAGGGAGAGAGAGGAGGGGGGGCGGTGAGATGAGACTGTGTCATTCTGATGTTATCCTTCTTTGTTTTTTATCTTGTGTGAAACTTCAGGCATGAAGCTTTACTACCTAGTGATTTGAATGTCGTGCGTATGTGACGTGAAGCAATCGCTAAGCGCAATGACCACGACAAGGGACGCATGGCTGTGCTGTGTTTTTATAGGGGAAATGGCCTCTGCGGCACGAGTGAATTCACTCACATATACACGATATGTATGTGTATGTCTGTCTGTGCGAGGCATAGGCACGATCAAGACACGCCATCGCGCATCGAGAGCATCATTTCTGTGTGTGCATTGCTTTGTTCATCGTTTCGTGTTCATGCATGAAGTGGAACCACCAAGGAAGTGAGAGTGTGTGTGAGCATTGCTAGGTCCCTCAACGTGATGCGCGAAGACTAGCCAATGAGAAACAGGAAACAAAGAGAAGAAGAAAAAAAAAGGTCGCGGAAAGCAACAAGTCTGTGAGTCGCAGCAACGGCACAAGCGATTGAGTTCGACAGAGAGGGAGAGAGGGCAAATGATTTTTTCATCATTTCACATCCATCTCAGCGTCGCTGTGAACACAACGCAAACGACAGTTCCTCTTTTACTCACGCACTCCGTTCAATTTCCGAGAGCACAGCAACTGTTCGTGTGGCGTAGCGTGTTGTCCTTCGTCCTCTCTGTTGGCTATTTGTGTCTTCATGCTGTCCCGCGTCATTTGTAAACTCGGGCACGTTTGGGGGGGAAGTTGTTTCGTTTGTCGATTGATTCGATTTTGTTTTTGTTTTTGTGTGTGTGTTTTTGTTGTTGTTGATTTTTTGTTGTTTTCCGTTTATCTCCACACGTCACACCGTGGGGTGCACCTGCAAATACTCGAATGCATTCTTGTACTTATCCCACTCGCGGTTCGCAAACACGCAGAGCTCGATGTTCTTATCGTGGCGCAGCACGTATTCCTTGTCGAAGACGTGGAGCTGATCAAAGGCAAGGAGCAGCGCCTCGTGTGTGATGGGGCCCATCTGGTCGTACAGAGCACCAGACTTGCTGCCCTCCGAGAACGGCACCATGCGCAGCGTCGCACACTCGCTGACCGCAAATTCGTGGAACGTGTTGCGATATGCGCGCGAGAGCTCAATCGCCGCCTCCCGCTCCGACCAGACGCCTTCGCGGAAATCGGGATCGGCAACATGAATGATGTGGCGGCCGCCCTCCTTGGTGCGCTCATCGCCACCGTAGCAGTGGTGCTTCGCATCGCTGACCTTGCTGACGGAGAGGACAACGTCATCTGGGAACTTGCCCTTGAGGCCGAGCCACTTGTAGATCGCGCCAGAGGTGCCCGTGGCTTTGCTAGCAGTCGTGTAAATGACCATCAAGTCAGACGGATCTGTGATGACGACCGTGTCATCGGGTTCAGGGGCCTCGCGCTTGACGGAGCCTGTGAGAGACATCTGCGTGCCCAGCACACCGTAAGGGCGGATTCTAATCTTGCGAACGAACTGCTCCTGTGGGGAGACGTAGCTGTAGCGCTTGTACGCCGCGCTCCACGCGAAGAAGAGCACGCCAAGACCGAGTCCGATACGCACCCACGGGTATGGCTTGATGTGGTTTGCACCAAACACGTGGCGAGGGGCGCGCCTGCGACCGTCACGCGTGACTTGGCCCTCGATGAGTCCAGGCATCGCTTCAAGCTCGGTGTTCAGATCAAACTAGGTGAACAGTAAAAAAGAAAAAAGAAAAAAGAAGAGACGGCGCGAAGGAGGAGAGGGAAGTGGATGGAAAGAAAGAAATAAGTATGAATGTGCAGAAGGGGGATAGAAGCCACAGGTCAGTCTGTCGACATGAATAATCCGCACAGGACTGCATGACTCGTTTTTTTTTGTTTTTGCTTATTTTGCTGTTGGAAGATGAGCAACGGATGAAAACATCAAAAAAGAGTAATAAATAAAGAAAAAGTTGAGGGCGTACGCAGTGTCTCCGAAAGGAGATGGAATGGAAAAAAAAAAAGTGAATAGTGCTCACGACACAGCAATGAGCTGCAGGTGTCTGCTGTCACCAGAACGTGCGCCAAGCTGCGCACATCTCTGTTCTTTCCATTTTATACTTCACCAAGAACCGAAGCCCCCACCAGAGCCCCCACCGAAGCCCCCACCGAAGCCTCCACCGGAGCCGCCGCGTCCAAAGCCAGTATTCCGACTTGGGCCGAACTGGCCGCCGCCTGGACCGCCGAAAGGATCGCGTGGACCGCCCTGCAGAGGCGCCAAGTTATCCGGGTCGGGCTCTCCAGGGAAGAGAGGGGCGCGTCCGAATGCGGCGCCCGCCGGTCGAGGCTGCCCTGGCATAATGGGATCGTGACGTGCGAAGACGTCAGCCGGGTTCTGCCCAAAGCCTCCAGCGCTCGGGCGGGCGCCGCGGAAATAGGCATCTCCCATGAGCATGCCACCGCCACCCATCGCAGGCGCCGCGCCGAAGCCGGCGGGCTGCAGATCTGAATCGCCGTAGCGCTGTCCGTCAGGGCGGAGTGCAACTTCCGAAAAAGGGCGCGGCGCCGCTGAAGAGCTCCCAGGTGCGGCAGCAGGCTGGCTCTGTCGCGTGGCTAGCCGCTCCGGCGGCTCTTCTTCGCCCTCACCACCGCTGCGATCACGTTGGGGCTCGTCACGCGGAGGCCTATCGAGCGCAAAGCCTTCTGGAGGCACACCTGTGAACGACAAAGTTGTCGGAGGGAACGACGCGCCGCTCTGTCCCTGGCCTTGAAAGGACGGCTCCATTGGGTGTGGTAAAGGAAAGTAGAAAAGAAGACAATAAAGTTTGACGTTTTGCTGAGACGTGTGCGACCAAGTGCTAATTGAGTGTGAGATGAACGACGAGCACGAAAGTAAGCAATTGCACACGATAGTGTGCTTGTGTGTGTATAGCAGAATAAGGCTGTCGCTAGAAAGAGAAAGAACAAAAAAAAAAGCAAGACTGCAGAAAAGAAAGATCAAAGAGATAAAGGGAGGAAAAAGAGGAGGACAGCGACGAGGTGAAAGAAGAACAGGATCAAAGGTGCAGATCTTCATGTATATGGTTGTGTCTTTTTTTTTTTTGTGTGTGTGTGATGGCGAATGATGAGAGAAGGGGCTGCGCGAGAAGGAACGCGTACATATGTTGCGAGCCGAAAGCAATAGCGTCAACCAGAAGTGCATCGCTCTCTTTCTCTTTCCCTTCTTTTTTCGCTCTGCACTCTGATATGTTGCAAAAGAAACGAAATGCGCTGTATCGCTCTGAGACCGCTCCATTCTCAGCACAGGGATAGAGACAACGCAAGCCGTGCACTGATAGTAAGCTTTATTATTGTTGTTGCTGTTGCTGTTTTGACGTGGGTGCTGCACTGCCTCTTGTGAAATGCAAGTGATCGGGAAGTCGACAAAACAGAAGGGAAGCCCGAATGTGACAATCGGAAACGCTGCTGTTTTGAAAAAAAAAATGGTTTACATACGAGTCTCTGAAAGAGCAATCACAACAACGTGACTTGGTTGTCTTGCAACAATCAACACAAAACCAAAAATCGAGTGAGTGGTAAATGTACAGGTTAAATGGAGAAACAGAAATACACAAAAAAAGAAGAAGGGCAGTTCAACAAAAGAAAGTAAAAACAAAAATAGCAAGAGCGTGAAGAGAAGCGCGCTGGTGAGTCAATGGCACTCGGCTGCATTTCTGCAGCAGATGTTTGGCTCCAGTAGTGTACATATTAGCGCCTCCTTGATCACAGAGCATTCACGCGTGTTCTCGCCATCACCCTATACTTGGGTGCGCTGAAGAAATGGCGCGCTCCATACGCATTTACACTCTGAGCTCCCTTTGGGCTCATGGTGATTGTTTACGTCTTTCGGCTCGCTCACCGCCATCGAAAACACACTTGAGACTATGGACCACAAGGAGGGCTCGTCCGTGTGTTCGCCTTTGCTTTTTCTTAGCATTCCATTTTTTTTTTTTTTAGATGTCTTTGTTAATGTTGGTCGGCTCTTAGCGATTCGACACGTCGCCAAACTGCGAGCGCAACGCCTCGCGCTCCGCGTTGAGCATCTCTCGTTCACGGATCATCGCGTCTTGAATGGCTGCCCGCTGCTGCTCCACGAACTCAGCGGCCTTTCGCTTCTCGACGAGATCGGCCACCGTGCGCAGTTTGCCGTACTCATCCATGCGCTGCTTCTTCAGCACGGCGAAGGCCTTTGTGTTCATGACTTCCCGTTCCTGCTCGCGGCGGATGGCGAGTTCAAGCGCACGCTGCTGCTGCATCTCGGCAAAGTGCGCATCGTGCGCGAGCTGCTTCTCAAGCGTGCTCTCCTGAAACTTGCGCGTCTTCGCCTGCGCCTCCAAGTAGGCCTGCTCGCGCCGCTGGTCCTTCAAGGCCTCCTCGGCGGAGCGCGCGGCAATCTCTTCCTGGCGATGCTCCTGAAAGAGTCGAAGCCGCTCATCGGCCTGAGCTTGACGCTCGAGAGCGGCTAGACGCGCCTGCTCCTCCTCCTGCTCCGCACGCCGCTTTGCGGCTTCACGCGCCTCCGCGGCACGGGCTTGCTTCTCGAGCATCGCCTGGCGTTCCTGTGCTATCCTAGACTCCCGCTTCTCTTGAATCATCTCCAGCTGCGCCGCCTTGGCCAGTCGCTTTGCCTCCACCTCCGCAGCGAGCTCAGCTTGCGCGCGAGCACTGCGCTCGAAGCGCTCGCGACGCTCCTCCTCTTTGCGCGCCCGCTCCTCACGGCGAGCCTCGAAAAGGCGCTGCTGTGCCTCGAGTCGTTGCTGGTTCTTCTCCTCAGCCTTGGCGAGCTTCTCTTCAAGTTGGCGCTGATAAAAAGCCTCCATTTCCTTGTTCTTCTCCTTCTGTGCCTCGAGCCGTGCCTGCTGCATAGCGCGGGCTTCTTCCTCCGCACGCGCTTTGGCCTGCAGCGCCGCGGCGGCCTCCGCCTCTGCCTGGATCTGGCGCGCCTCTGCGGCGAGTCGTTGCTCGTGCTGCGCTTGCTCCATCGCAAGCTGTCGCTCCAAGCGCACCTTGTTAATCTCAAAAATACGTCGCTGACGTTCACGGCGTTGGAGAAGCGAAGTCGGCACCTCTGCCGCGGCGTGCGACTCGGGCGGGTTCTGCACCGCGTGAATGAGCTCAGCCTGAGGGACCTTGCCACACAGAGAAAGATAGTCGTCGAGGAGCACACTGAGCAGCTGCTGACGCCGCGCCGCATGACGCTCATTGCGGAAGCGCAGAACAGCCTCGCGCAGGGCCGGATCCGTCGGGAGAGCGCCTGGGCCCTCCGCTGCATCCGACTCACCCTTGACGAGGTCTGAGGGGTTGATGCCGTTGCGCAAGCACACAAGCGCCGATCGTGGCGAGTTGATCTTCCGTGTGCCGGCCGCGTTGGACTGATCTGGCGAGAGAAAGTTGTGCAGTGTGACCAAGTGTGGAGGACGCGAACGGAAGCCCGACACCCAGTCCAGGTCGTACTGGCGCATGTCGATCTGCACCGAATCCGAGAAGCTCTCCGGCGGCATCACGATGACACGCACCAGATCCGCGCAGTCATCTACGTCCGTGCGCTTGCGATTGGCGGAGGAGGAGGAAGAGGTCTTCTGAGCCTTTTCGTCCTCTTCTGCCGGGCGGCGCGCGTGGTGAGACGCGGTGGCGGCAGGAACATTGGCCTCCAAGATGGCCTCCAACGCACGCGCACTGCGCAATTTCGCCGGTGGTGGTGCTGCGGGCAAGCTTGTCGAAGGCGGTGTTGGCGTGGCCGTCGGCGTCAAGCTACGCGCAGCACGCGCAGGGCTCGCCCCACTGCGGCCACTGCGGTTCGGAGCGGGCAGCACAGCAGCGGCTCGCTTCATCGCATCGGCGTTGACGTCCATGCGCGCGTGGCTGCCTTTGAGTTGACTCTCAGGGGCGCAGACATCCGCTGGGCGGCCAGCACGCTTCAACAAGCCCGATGACGGTGCCTCATGTGCAGACGGTGCTGTGACGATGACGGAAGACGTCGTGCGTGGCGGGCGTGCCTCGGCCGCCTCACCTGTCGTGAACGTGCTTTTTCCACGCTGACCGCGCTGCGTCTGCGGCTGTGCGTGCGGGGGTGCCGCAGCGCTGTTCGCCCCTGTTGGGGGAGAGGGGCGCATGGCGCTCGTCGGCGCCGCCATCGCTCGTTCTGCCGCGGCAACAGGTGCTGCTGTGGCGGCTGGCGGAGAGGGCGGTGTGAAGGTGGCGGCAGAAGGCGTCGCAGAGGACGAAGAGCCACCAGACATCAGCATCACGCTCGGCGGTGCGGACAAGGAGTTCTTCGACGTCGCAGCCGGCATGGTCGCGGCGGAGCTCGTGCTCTTCGCGCGTTGCGACGCACGCGTTGACTTTGTCCCTGTGATGTTGTGCAGGCGCTGCTCCTTCTTTTTGCGCGCATTGAGGACGCGCTGCATGTGCTCGTAGTCCTTCTCTGCCGCCGTTGGCTCCGTCAGCAGAGGTACGCGACGATTAAAGCCTGTGGGCAAGTCTTTCAAGCCAGCCGTGGTGGTGGTTTCGGCAGGACCAAGGTGATGTTTGCGAAGCTCCTGCTCGTAGCGGTCATACTCTGCGACGTACTTGCCGCGACTTCTCTCGTCTGTCATCTTCGGCACGTTGGGCAGCTGCATGCTCTGCGGTGGTGCCCTGCCATTGGCGGTCGCGGCGGCGGCGGCGGACGCGAAGCTCTCGTGGTGAGCAGAGGTCGTAGGCCTCGATGCCATGCTATTGACTAAACGACAGCACGTTGGAAAAGCAGCAAGAGAGAGTGGGAGGATGGGGAAAAAAACGCTTGACAGAGATAACACTCGCGTGATACCTACCCGTTGCGTGTCGTGCAGTGTCTTTGACCTTAGACCAGCGCTGCAGATGCGCTCTTCTTATGTTATGCTCTCTTTCTATAGTCAGTTGAAATAATTTAAAAAAAAAAAGAAGAAAAGGCAGAGTGTGGGAGAGCGGAGAGAACCAAGGAGAGATTGAAAGTTGATGGTAAGGCAATCACGAACGGCACTGATTTGTCTTGTTGTGTATTCTAAAGAAAAGGGGAACACAAGCAAGCACAGTTTGCTGGAGCAGCTGCTGCTATGAAGTGCTCCGCGTGTATTTCCTAGATGTGCTGTTCATCAGATGTGTACAAACCGTGGAGAAGTAGTACGCGTTGGTCATCGCTGATACCCATCTTCTTTTTTACAAACTTGTCTCAGCTTGTAGAGGGCATACCAATGACGCAATAACGGTGTGTATCGCACCCTCTTCCTTACAGGATACCGAGCTGATCGCTTCAACACCATTGAATGCATGGATTCCGAGGGTCTTGTCAGTGGTTTATAGTGTTGTTGCTGTTGTTGTTGTTGGTTTTCATTGTTCGGGGTGCTGGAGAGAGAAAGTGTGTGGGAAAGGCGAGCAGCCTCGCCAGATTCTACACAACAATCTGTGGAAGTAGTGTACATGATCACACGTGCCCAAGGGAGAGACCAACGGCGTTCACGGCGCGGCAAAGTACATTCTTTAGAAGGCATAGCGGTGCACGATGTTGGCACCGTGCTCGTGGTAGTCGGCCTTGCTCAGGCACGAGCTACCGAATTGTTGCGTATTGGCCCAGACGGAGCCGCCCGTCCACGCTGCGACCGCACGCTCTGGGAAGGCAAGGCACTTGATCCCCCCTGCTGCCGCCTCGGCGAGGGGGTGCTCCGGGTCTGCCTGGGCACGCGCCGTGTGGCGATCGACGAGCTCGCGCTGAAGCCGATTTTCCAAGTTGGTGATGGTTGACGTGCCGCCACCAAGAACTACGGCGCGGTAAAGGTCGCTGCGCACGGATGCGGGACTCGCCGCGATGACGTCCTCGACCAATTGCGGCCACCCCGCCAAGTTCTGTTGGCACCGCGGGTTGCTGGAGCTGTAGCCAGTCGGGGTCAGAGGCGCCTTCAGCTCCGCCGCCTCCGCAGAGCCGAGCAGTGAAGGGTCGAAGAGTCTTTCGGGAACCATGAATTCGTGCTCAAAGAGGTACACGCGCTCGTGATCAGGAAGTTCATACGGGATTTGCTTCAGCTCGTTTGAGATCAGCAAGCGTCGGTCCTCTTCCGTCGAGGCGGAAACGCGACAGCACTTGATCTTCACGCTCTCCACGAGGCGGCGGTCAGACGTTGTTGAGAGGGGATAACCCTTCTCGACGAGCCCGTCGTAGAGCGCATCTGTCAGCGCATCGCCAGCGAGCTGGGAGGGGCGCATGGTGTGCTGCATGCAGTAGCCATCTACCACAGCCGCAACCATCGTCTTGCCTGCGCCGCTGTCAATGGCGATGCCGGTGGTATGGCCTGTGCCGTACACCGTCGCCGTAGACGTGTTGAGGAGGCCAAGCAGGGGCACGTTGAAGTGCTCGAAAAGCAGCTCAGCACTCTGCTCGCGATCCTGCGTTCGCTGATCAGATGGCTCGAGGAGAAGGAAAGGTGTGCTCTCCACCGCGACGCCAAGTTTGTGGTAAAGGCAGTAGAAGAGGAGCTTTTCAAAGGCGTTAAAGTCGATGACATGCCCACCTTGCACTGGGGCGGTCAGGTCAAGGAGACCTGACATTTCAACCGCCTCATCGCCGCCAACGACATCACTGGGGTAGTCCAAGAGGGACGCACGCAATCCGCGATGGCGTGCGACGCCGACAACACTTCGAAAAACATGCCGCGGAGCCTCCTCGCCTGCAAAGCCGGCCTTTGTGAGGCTTGAACCAATGTCCACAACGGTGCCGAGAGCCGCACTGGACGAGGCCGTGGCAGACATGAGGCTGTCAGAAGCTCAAGTCTAAATGATTGAGGGGAAGGAAAGAAAGAAAGAGGGCAGAGAGAGAGAGAGACTTCTCTATAGATTTATACAAAACTCAGAGAGGAACGCAAGAAAGAAAAGACAAAGACGATTGAGGTAGGGAAAAGGTAAGAATGCGTTTGTCAAGAAATGCGGAAGCGCGCTAGCAGTACGAGGTTGAGAACAGAAAAGTGCGCCTGTGTGGGCGTGCCGCTCACCAGAGAGAGGTAAGGCATGGAAATAATGGACATTTGACCGGACGTCATAACTGGCAGTCATGGCACCAAGACAGACATTGAGAGAGAGAGAGTGTGTGCGTGTGCGTTGAGGAAAACCAAATCCGCGGCACTTGACGGAGGCGAGAGCTACCCATGAACCCGACAAAAGAAAACCGCAGACACACACACACACATGCACATGCACATGCACGTAGACACGCAATGCAGGCCTACACAATAGAGGAACTAGGCATGGTCACGAAACACGATGTGCTTTTTTTTTCTTTTCTGGTGATGCGTATAAAAGCCCGCACACAAGATTTCTCTTGAAATAACACGAGAGAAAGAGAGACAAAAAGAGAGACATAGATAGAACTACTTGAATGGCAATCAAAGAAAAAAAAACAAGAGGACAGTGAATGTGCTATGTCTAAGCCGTTGCGCTAAACTTTCCAGAGCGGCTCTCGTAGTCTCCTGGGGGCCGGAACACCTCTGGCATGTCGACCTGCTCGCGCACCGCGTCGATAGCTTCCTTGTGGAAAGCAAAGATGCGGCCCATCTCGTCGTTGCGCTTGTAGAACTGGTGCTCATTCAGACCGCTCGACATGAACTTGTTGCGGTGTGTGTTGAACTGGAAGGGAGTCGCGGAGAAGTAGATAATGGCGGCAGCACCGACGGTGAGGGCGGCAAATCCCGCAATGAACACTTGATCAGGCACGAAGAGCATCAGATTAATCTTGCCCTCCTTCGGTGTGCGCTGCGAGGTTTGAATCGAAGCAACCCGTGCGTGCGCGTTCATGTTGTTGTTGCGGTACAGCATGCCCTTCTCAGGTGCACGCGCACCGGGTGAAAAGGCGTGAAGGTACGGCTTCACGAGTCGGCCTTGCGAACGGCGAAACATGTGCTAAGCTAAAAAAAAGGGGGGAAGAAAAAGAAGGATGAAGTGGGGTGAGATGAGAACAAGACGACACGGCGTGATGAAACCGTAGGAGTGTCAATTGTCTCTGTTTTACAGCTATGCTATCGCTACTACTAGATAAGAAGATGTGTGGTCAGTTCGAGACGCGTGTGACCTCTTAAAATGAAATGAAAATGAGAAACAGAGATAGAAAATGGGGTTGTGGGGGTGATCAACGTAAATAGACGCATTGTCTTTGATGCTTTTGGGGGGAAGAGCAATGGGGAGAAGTAAGAAGCCAACCACGAGCGTTGATCTGCTCCTTCGTCACTACTTGCGTCCAAAGCACATGTGTGGAAAATGTGGCATACCGGCATTCGATGGTCTGCAGAAGAAGGAAAGAGAACCCCTATCAAGTTGGTGGCAAGTACCGCTCTTTCGATCACAGCACGCCGGCATCGCTGATTTCACTCTCGGTGTCAAAACAGAAGCAATGAAGCACGTCTACTGTTTTTTTTTTTAGTTACGTCGTGTTTGTGACTTTTTTTTTTTCGTGTGTGTGTGTGTGTGTTTGTTTGTTTGTTTGTGTATTTCAGAAAAGATGTTGTATTTGCGATGGTGGGTACAAGATGGCTTCACGGACCCGTCAGCTTCTCTTCTGAGCCGCACGCGTTGAAAGTGGAAAAGGGATGGAGAGCACAAGTACACGCACACATGCATATGCGCATTTCTCACACTCGCGCACCCCGCACAAGAAGAAATATAAATATGTACTCGAATGCTTGCAAATACAAAGACGCCATTTATTTACATCTAGGTGCTGTGATGCACAACACGGAAGGGCCAGCATTACGTGGAGGTGAGGTGAAGGGCAAAAAATGAAAGCCAAAGACGGTCGGCATCGAGCGCTAACAACAAAAAGAAAAATACATCACTCACTTGGTATTTTTCTTTTGCTTTTGCTTCTCTTTCGTGTGACCACTTTCTATCTCTCTTTTTTTTTTTTTGCGATTAAAGGTAGTTCTTCGCCTTGGCTGCGTTCTTGAACTGCTCAATACCGCATTTCCCGTCCACCGCGTTCTCCGCGAACACCTCATCAATTTGGAGATCAGACAGACCAAAGTCGCACTTGTGGCACAGCGCGCGCACACCCTCCAAGTCTCGCCCGCCAGCAAAGTATTTGGACTCCACCCCAAGACTCACGTAGTGGCAAGGGTTGACGAGCTGGGGGGCCGTCGCGTCGTCGTCCATCTCGCGGAGAGTAACGACTGTACGCCCACGGGCATCGACGCTGCGCAGGCCTTCCCGCATACGCCGCTCGCTGTCCGCGAACTGGTCCTCCTTGGCGATGTGCAGAGGGCCTTCTTCCTCGGTCCCCGCACTGGGACCTGTTGTGCGGCTGCGACCACCGGCCGTGGTGCCAGGTGCCCACTGGCTAAGTAACTCGTGCACTGTCGCGTCAGTGGCTTGGCTACTATCGCCAGCACGACGCTGTGCCGCCGCTTCCTTGCGAACAGTGCCTCTCTTGTTCGCATCCCACTCCGCAGGATCATCGAAGCCGTAGCTGTGCGGCTTGCCGAGCTCCACCTTGGTGGTAGCCGCGTAGTCCTTCACGATCTTCGGCACCAGTGCGGTCTCTTCCGAGTGTCGCATGGCCGCGCTCGCAGAATCGCCAGTGCTCTTGGTGGTCTTTCCGAAGCGGTGCTGCGCGGGGTCGATGCCGACGCCGTCCCAGTCGTAGTTGCGATTGGTCTGCTCACCAGCGGGGTGGAGCACGTCCGCGTCTTTCCACGCGCTGAGGGTTTGCTTTGCAGACTCGCCGCGCTCGGTTGGGCGGCCGTAGCCATCTAGGGGTGCGTCGTGTGTGGGCGCGGTGGGCAGCGCTCGGCCTACAGGTGCGCGGCGACTGTACGTCTTCTCCCGCTGCTCGTCGAGCAGGGTTGTCATGTGATCGGCGTGCAGGTTAGGCCGCAGGCACACATCGATGTTCTCGCTGGGATTGCTCTTGACCCCATAGCGCGCCTCCACATCGGCCGGCGCATCACGGGCCACACCGTAATGGCGGCCAGCGGTGCCGACGTCTTGACCGCGGTGCTGGTACACTTTGATCTTGTCCGGTGTGCTGACCCCTGCAAGATTGTAACTGGAGAGGAGATCGGCTGTCTTGGGCTCGGAGTAGTCGCCGGGCATGCCAGCGGGGCGAATTTGCGGGGCCACCCGCTCCGTGCGCTCCTTCACAGTGTAGCGGCTGGACATGACTAAAGCCGAAAAAAAAAAGCGAGAACAAAAAAAAAAGGGTGAGATGAGATAAGAGAAACAAAATCGGCACACGTTAACGGCTGCCTACTGTTTGCTCTGTTCTTGTTGTTGGTTGGTTGGTTTGCGATTATTGCACGTGAATCAGAAGAAAGGAGAACGGGTGGACAACGGAGACGCAGATGAAGACTATTGCAAAAGTACGCCGCCAAAGAAAAAAGGGGGCTGGGAAAAGCCGTTGTGTGCAAAACTGTCGAGAGGTGCGCTGACGAAGAAAAAGGAAAGGAATGGAATG
Source organism: Wallacemonas sp. 195SL (assembly GCA_030849605.1). Classification (NCBI taxonomy): domain Eukaryota; phylum Euglenozoa; class Kinetoplastea; order Trypanosomatida; family Trypanosomatidae; genus Wallacemonas; species Wallacemonas sp. 195SL. Next base: position 28,023 of record JASANS010002279.1, on the reverse strand, counting down.
GGGGAAGGGACAATGCGGTACGCGAAGAACGCTTTCTTTCTCCATTCATTTGTCATTATTTGTTTATTTTTATTTGTATTTGCAATATATATATGTATTCTGATTTTGTATCATCTTTTTTTTCGTGTGTTTTTTTTTCTTTACTGATGGCAAGCGCTTCAGTGTGCGAGAGAGCGCGTGATGATGGTTTATCGTGCTGCCACTGCAGCTTAACTCAGGCCTTTTTCTTCACCTGCAGTTCCGTTGCTCTGTCTCCGCCGCCATCGCTGTCATTCGCCTCCTCTCTTTCGGTGTTTTGTGGGGCAAACTGGGTGCTCATGTTGGCCAGCTGCTGGTGAAGCGCTTGCACATGTCCCGTGACGGCGAGCAGACGTTCTGGAGAGCGCAAGAGATCAATCAACTCCAAATAAGCCGTCTCCTCCAGCTCCAGCTCCCCACACTCCCTGGCGGTGTAAATGCACTCCAGCAGCTGGCTCACAGGCGCTGGGTTGGCCATGTCTGTCTGAATCACGGACTTGGCCTTCTCTGCGAACAAGGACCGCATCAGCCGGCCGAGCGCGAGCACAAAGGTAGTGTACAAGGCGACAATGCCGACTCCGCTCAAGAAGGGCAACTTGACAACGACCTGGGGAGAGATAGTGACGAAGCGCAGCGGCAGCCATCGAGACGTGTTCTGATGCCGCTGCCAGCTCTCATTATTCAGTGTGCCCATCGCGGCGTCTTCAAAGTTGAACGCACGCAGGCAGTCCTGCGTCAGCGTCGGTGCGGTAAGGCACGACCACTCCGGGTATGCCGTGCTGTTCTCCACGGGGAAATCGCCACTCGTAAAGAAGGGCTCGCAGGTCATGCACCAGTAGCGTACCGTATTGTGCGTTGCCGAGGCCTCACCTTCGTCTTGCTCAACGCGGAGGTGCAGTGTGCAGTTCAAACGGTTTCGATCGGGCCGCAGCGGGTCAGACGGCTGGTACGCACCCACGCTCGCATCTTTGTTGGACACAAAAGGCGTGTAGAAGAAGGGAAGATGTACGGTGGGCTGCGACGCGTCGCCGCGCAGCTGAGACGGCCTCCCCGTCGCCGCTTCCTCCTCCAACTTGCGAGAAGGAGGGCGATGCACCGTGGTGTTACGAATCGCTGTGAGCAGCTCCGCCGCGCTCGAGGCCGGCAGCTCCCACCGCGTTGTCCACGACAAGGCACTCGTTGAGCTGCCGGACGCGTCCGCCGTGCCGCGGCTGACTTGAAGTGTTTGCACAACAGACACGCCGGCTCCCGCGGAGAGCCACGGCGAGGGAGGAAAGAGAACGGAGCCTGACGCAGAGGACGAGGCCGTCACAGGCCGGTACGTGGATTCATTGCGGCCCGCCACCTCCTCCAGCGCTGCCTCGAGTCGCTTCTGGGCAGTCGGGCTGATGAGCCAGAGCTCCTCGCTGCACTCCGTCATCTCCAGACGCTGGACATCGTGTGAGGACAGGAGAGCCTCGTACGTGGAGAGCGAGGGCCGCGTGTGGCCGAGGAATTGGCGCCAGGACTCTGACACCACGGTACTGTTGTCTGGGCTCTGTATGAGCGACGAGTAAAATGGTCTGGCGCCGTTGAAGGAGAGCATCACCTCGAGTTGCGTGACTGGGTTGGCTTGTACAGCAGGGTTGAGAGTCGAATAGTAAGTGAGTGGAGCGAGCAGCGCGGCCAGCATGGCGAGCAGCCGCGTCAATCCCATCAGCACTTTAGTCCGCCGCGACACGGGTGTGCCAAGAGGAACTGGGCGGTGCAGGAGCCCGGCCAGCTGCACGCGTCGCACGTACACCGTGTTGTACACATCCTCTACCTTGAGGAAGCTCGTCAGGCTCAGCGAGGTGTGCATCATGAACCAGTCAATGAGCACACGGCACTCCCACAGAAAGGGAATGGCGTAGAAGAGGATGTGAAAGGTGTAGAGGGTCAGGCTCTCCGGGTGGCCTGTCAGGCAGTCATGCGGCCGGCGACGCGGGAAGCCTTTGCGGATTTGTAAGACAGAGGCAATGCTGGCCCCAATCTTGAGCACAAAGTAAAATCCGGCCAACACGTGCGCCGTGCGCGTGCGATTCTGGTCCCCAAAGGCGGCACCGGAGGCGGTCCCGTCGTGCACAATGACGGTGCCGTCGCACGTGCTGTGACGCCACCAGCAGTACACGCCGCAGTAGAGCAGTGTCGTGCTGAGCGTCAAGAACAACTTGGCGCTCATCGCCCGGCGGACGTAGAGCATCCTTTCCACCACGAGCAGCGCCATGGAGGCCGTGATGACGAGCACGAGTTTGCCGGGAATCATGTTGTTGCGCACCGTGTCCTGCAAGCTCGTGTATGCACTGTCGGCGATGCTGCTGTAGGCGAATAGCACAAAGAAGAGCGCCACCGCGTCGAGGCAGGTGTAGATGGTGTACAGATCCGTGCCCATCGCCACGGTCGTCGTCATGCGTGACCAGTACGTGCGGAGATGACCGGCACAGGACTGCACCCACTCACCAACGGAGGCGTAAAGCGCCTGCTCGGGGCTCCACGTCTCCTCCTCGCGCTCGGCCGAGTCTGCCGCGGTGTGGTCTTGCTCATCATCCAGCTCCTCGCCCTCTTCAAAGCTGCCCAGCACGTTCGCATCCTCGGCCGCCTCGCTACCCGAAAGCGTGAGAGCGCGGTCTGTCGTGTCGCGTGCCAATGCTGGGCCCGTGTGGTCTTGCGCCTCAGCATGCGCGTCATCCTCGCTTTGCGTCGTCACGTCATGAACAAGCTGCGCACGGTACACGCCATTCCAGACGCTCGCGTAGTGGTGTACGGTGAGCGCGCTGAACTCGAGAAAGTCCAGCACAACGAAGGCGTAGTTGACAGAGCTGGTGTGCGATGACAGGGCGAGGAGAGCCGCCGTGCTGTCGTGGGGTGGCGACACCGACGCCGAGGGCGAAGAGGAATGTGATGTCGTGGCGTGCGATGTCCGCACGAGCATCCACGAGAGCCAGCTCAGCAGCCCTTCTGGAAGATCCCACCGCGCGGCGAGCAAGCTTACAGCCGCCTTCAGCAAGATGCCTGCTGTGACGTAGAGCAGAAATCCCTGGCAGGCGGCCTGAGGCGGGTGAGGGTACCACGGCAGCACCACAAGAAGCAAGTATGCCAGCCCGCAGAGCTCGAAGACGGAGCCCGTCACGAGGCAGTTTGACAGCACTGACAGCACCACCAACACCATCGTGTGGCTCTCGGCGACCCGGTAGAGGGCGATGGCAAGCCGCCAGGCGATGAACTGAGTGCGGTGGCTCGCAGCAGCCAGTGCCGCCCTCTCCACACGCACCTTCTCCGGCCTGTACGTGTACGGCGCAAGGTGATTCATGATCGCCAGCAGACGCCTCTCGAGACGATTGCACTCGGGGTAGGGCTGGTCAAAGGGGGGTCGTGGTGATGCCGCGGAGGGCCAATCAGAGGCGCCATCGTGTGCGATGTCGGTGGTGTCAAGGGGCGCGGACAGAAGAGGCTCGTGCCGGTGATCGTACTCCCGCATCAGCCCGAGTCGGCGACGCAACTCGGCATCGTACGCGAGCACAGAGGCCACCTCTTCCTCGTCCTCGCGGGCGATGCGGGCCTGCAGCTCCTCGTAGCGTGCGCGTCGGCGACCGTGTGAGCGGTACAGTCTGTGCAGATACGCGGAGCACCACACATCTGTCAGCGCGCGTTCCTGGAGGCAAACAGCCATGACCGACGCCGCCGCCCAGACAGAGAACGAGAGGGCAGCGACAGACGGCGCATCATCGCCGCCCTCCGTCATCGCAGAGCGCGGTGTGGCGGCAGGCTCGAGCAGGCCCAGCACCGTGAAGAAGCCCTCGTGTTGCCGCAAGGCCTGCGTGATGCCTGGCACTTGCACCACAGTTGGAATGACAAGCATGCAGGCAAGATAGGTCCTCACGAGGGTCTGCCACCATCGGAACGCGCGCCACTGCAGAGCCTCCAAGTACGTCACCTCCAGCAGCGCCGTCAGCATCCAGCAGACGTGGAGGAGAGAGGGGTGCGCGACGGCGCCAGCGACGAACGTCAGCAGTGCAAACGGAGAGGTGTAGCCGAGCACGTAGATGACAAGGCGCGACAGACGAGCCGTGTAGGTGTGGGCATCGAGGCGGGCCTCGGCGTAGGGCACAACGCGATCAAAGACAGCGGGCGGTAGAGCCGGAAGGTATGTGTGCACAACGGCCTCCTCCGTCACCGTGGGGGCGTCCTGAAAGGGATGCAGATGTTCTGGCGCCTCAGAGGCAGTTGGACTCGACGCCGTGGTCTGTCTGAGCGTGGCCAACGCAGAGGGCAGCGCCGCACGAATGTGTGCGAGAAGAGACGTGCAGCCGTCCAGTGCGACGCGTCGGGCATCGTGGTCGGCCTTGAAGATCGGCGCCGCGCGGTGTGAAAGATGCACGCAGACAATGAGCGCAGACACACACGCCATCACAGCACGCGGCGCGCGCACCGAGAACACGCCGCACCACGCAGCCCAGCGGGAGGACACATTGGCGGTGGAGGTTCGTGCAGAGTCGTCCGCCACCTCGTTCGCAAAGCACGCCTCGTGCATCAGTTTCGCGGCCGACGCCCCCAGGCAGACGAACATTGTAAGAGCGAGCACGTACCGGTGTACGCCGCGGTTCATCGCATACGCACTGCGACCACCACGCCACGTCACGAGCACGCACAGCATGACCACAATCCCCAGTGCGTGGGCCTGGAGCAGGTACAGCAGTGCGAGGAGACACAACACGACGAGTTCGTAGCCGATCATGGCAAAGAAAGTAAAAGAGAGAAAAAAGTCGAGCCAATTGTGCCGCACACGGCGTGGCGGTGGTGGCTGATCCGTGTGCCTCGCGTGAGTGTGCGATGCGACCAAAGCTGGCAGAACAGCGAGCAGGACGCTCATAGGGCACGCCAGCAGCGCAAGCGTGGAGGTCTGTGCCGCTGTTTTGTGAAGGCCCACGAGGTCAGCGAGTTGAATCGTTTTGGCGCTCCCGTCTGGCGTGCCGAGCCACCACCACCACCACCACTCCGGCAGAGCAATCGTGACCGTCAACGCAGGCACCCACGGTGTGCCGTAGACCATCAGCACGGACATGTGCACGAGGCTGTATCTGGCGATCACGAGAGGCGACATGTCAAAGAGAAGGCAAATGGTGTAGGGCAGTCGCAGTGCACCACCCGCATCCAGCGAGGCGCTCGCCACGGTGAGGCTTGCCCAGAGAAGAAGGTGTCGTACTCGTCGCACGGGCCGCCAACACCAGTCGTTCAGCCACTGCCGCACACGCACAGCGCACAAAGTCACCGCGTGCAGGAGAGGCACATCACGAGCCGTGTCTTCACCGCTGCTTGCGGTCTCGTGATGGCGGGGGGCAGGCGAATCGTCGAAGGCCACGGCAAGATCTGTCAGGCGCACGCGCCTTCGCCTCGTCCACAACGACGTCATCGCACACAAGAGGTACCACGGGATGAGGAATGACTCGAGCCGCCACGACGCGTCCGGCGTGTTCTCGGGCTCTGTCAGCATCGCACATGCATCTGGCGGAGGCGCCGCTGTGAACCAGTACAGGCCCAACGTCTGCAAGCACCGCCAAGGTGCCTCTCGTTTCGTCACCGCCTCCGTGAGCATGTGTTCGTCTACAGCGCAAGAAGGCGTGCTCGTTGAAATCCATGAGACGAGCCAGTCCTGCAGAATAGGCAGCTGCGCTAGCGCGATCGCCAGCGTCATCGCCACCACGCAGAGCCACGCCACGGTTCCTGCCGCAGCGCACACTCGGCGTGTGCAGCCGGAGGCGAGGACAACACTCATCACGCCCCACACAAACCACAGAAACTGTGTCAGCGAGGCAGCGGGGTACTGTGGGTGCACGCTCACACGCACCGTCAGCAACAGGAGGAGAAGGCCCTGAGCCATTTGTAGACCCTCACGCATCGCCACGCCGCTCACTCGGGTCACGGCACGGTGCCACTCCACCCGGTTCGCGACCTCGTGCCACGACCGCAGCCCGCCACAGTGTTGGCCGAGTGAATGCACAAATTGCATCGCTAGCAGCGCAAAGAGAAAAGGAGCGTAGTCGCGCCAAGACGTGCGCAATGGCCACAGACCTGCCAGCTGGAGCCAGCCGCACGCACGGGTCTTGGTGTCGGCCTCCGTGTCCGGCGCGCGCTGACTCAGACGCAGCGTGTAGCTCACACCGAGGCACACGTAGAAGCTCGCAGCACACAGGCTGATCAGCACACGTGCCGTGCGATGACGGATTGCCGCGCCGTAGCTCCAGGCACCGCTGAACTGGCTTGCCAACGCCGCGGCGGCGAGAAGAAGAGTGATGAGACTTGTGTGTGCCACGGACAGCACGGCGGACAAGAGGAGGAGTACGGTCGTCATGAGCAGCGGAGCCGCTCGCCAGCTCACTTCTTTGAACGCGTCCGCGAGAACCACGAGCGGTGTCCACCAATGGCCTAGTGCAAACGCCGCCGCGGCCGCGCGCTCGGTCAAAAAGAGCTCCGCAGAGATGACCTCTGAGGCTGTCTGCTGCTGTGTGTGCGGGCGCGGCAGCAGCCACAACTGCTCGCGTGGCGTTGATGGGCGGCCTAGCCATTCCACAAAAGCTGCATCAAGCCGATCAATCGCGTCGTCGTGGGTGTCCACCGAGGCTGCCGTTGGAGGGAGAGGAGGAGAGACAAGAGCACTAGCACGGCGTGCGAACGCGAGCAGCTCCTCGCAGCGCCGATCACCAAGGACCGTCGTCGCCTCCACGTACGCGGGTGATCGCGGGAAGGCGTCGTCGGTCTCGCGAGTGAACAGCAGTGGTGGCGGCGGCTGAGACGAGAGAGCCACGCGGGCATTCGCATCGGCGTCGATGGGTCTCTGTGGCGTTGTGCAGACCAAGACACAGAACACAGCAAGCAGGATTGCGTGTTGTGCCGCGTGGCAAACAGGCCAAGCTATTCCCCACCACGACGCCGTCCACATGGCCTCCAACGCCATCGGCGGCATCCATTCTGCGAGTGAGAGCGTCGCGGTCTGCACACACAAGGTGAGGGCAAAGAGCCAAACCATGCCGCGTACCGCCACCTGCGCGAAGCTTGATCGCGTGTGCGTCATTGCATCCAGCGAGGCCGGCCCCGCTGTCGTCCACAGCAGGCCCGTGTACGCCAGGGCGGCCACCAAGGTCGGTATGCTCGGCAGCCACATAGCCTGCAGCGGCACCCAGGCGTGGATCAGCCAGCGCCACAGCCGCTCCTCGACGCCTCCGCGTGTGCCTCGACGCGATGCCACGCGCGGACTGTCCGCATGACTCACAGATCGGGGCAACGCACCCTGACCACCGCGAAGGAGTGCGGTGGGGACGCTGTGCGCTGTGGCTCGCGCATCTGGGGCATCAGAGGGCGGCGGCTGAGATGCGCCGGGTGCACGCGGAGGCATGTACTTTGGCGGAGGTGAGCTGCCGCCAGCCGCCGCGAGCGCATTCTCGACGGATGCTTCACGAGACATGCTTGTGCCGTCCTCGCTCTGCACCCGCTCCGTCGAAGGGCGGCCGCGCTCAGGGGTCGTCGCGATATCACCAGACGGACAAGGACAAGGCTGCGGCGGCGGCACAGAGGAGGAAGCAGCGGCACGGGCACCGGCAGCGGCAGCGGGCACTTGAGATGGAATGAGCGAGGGTCGGCGTGAGCGGGGGCGGCCTCGCTGCGAGGATGATAGCGAGGCCGATGCTGTCGTGCCGCATGGAAGCATGCACAGCGTCTGCCACTGCGTGTACAGCGCTGTGCCGGCAAGCGCCAGCACCAAGAGGGCGTAAAGACGCCACGCGAGCCACCACGAGAGAGAGCTTGACACGCCGAGAATGGCCTCGAGGAAACGCGTGGGGACAGTTGTGCGCAGGACATCGCGTAGGTAGGCATTGCGGGCCGCAGCGAGCGTCAGCACTGGCAGCACCACTAGCCAAGAGGCGATGCGTACGCCACGGGCGACGGCCCTGTCTGCATGCGCAATAGAGCCACCGGTCGTTGCCAGTCTTGCCATCGTCGTGTGTGCTGCAAGAGCTCGAGGCATCGCTCTGCACACTGTCCACCAGCTCACCAAAGCTGCGCACTCCAAACAGAGGTTCAAGACCAGCGTGTGGCGAGAGGACGAGGAGGAGGACGACGCAGCGGAAGTTGTCAGAGGGACATGCCACCAGCCCTGCCAGCCACACAACACGACGAGTGTGAGTGACCAAAGACGAAGCCAGCGGCACCAGCGTGTCTGCAAGGCGTGTGTGCGCCGCCGGGGCACGGACTGAGGCGGCGAGCGCAGGACCGATTGCGATTGTGTCATCAAAGTGTGAGGGCGACGCTCTGGGGACGCGACTGGCGTCGTCTCTGCAAGAAGAGGTGCAGATTCCGACTCTCTCTCTGCCAGCGATGACTGTGATGTGTGTGTGCGTGGTGTGTGGAGGCTGGATCTTGTCGAGGCCACGCTCTGACCTCGCTGTCCGCGTGCGTGAAGCCAATTCGCATCTGCCGGGCGTCGCGTCAGTCGTTGGCCGCACACCGCGATGTAGACGGTCAGAATTGCGAGAGGGAAAACTGAGCTCGTCACGGCAGCCACGTTCCACCCCGCCACACGAACCTCATCCTCTGTGAACGCGAGGCTGTCTTCGTGTACTGAGGCTTGCCAGTCCTGCACACCAAGCACACCCTTCACGAGAAGAGGGCCTACCGCGAAGGCAGTCGTGTTCTCCGCACCAAATACCCACGCGCGTACCTCGGCCGACCACCGTGCCATACTATTAATCGCGACATTCGAGGCCGCTCCGGTCAGCGTAGACACCACCAGCACGATTAGCAACCGGCGAGAGAAAGGAGCATCTAGTCCGGTGTAGGAGAACCACGTGCCAAGCAAAACTGCGTACATGACAGAGCCACCGCTGAGACAAACTGTCAGCAGCAACACCATGAGGCCCACCCATGACCAGCTTAGCGCGCCAATCATGATTCCAGGAGCAGCAGTAACAACAATAATAACAAAAACAAAATGCTCTCAGTTAAGAGCGAGGTTCAGAGAAAACAACAAATGTAGAGAGAGATTTCCGAGACAGCACGCGTAGAAAAGGAAAGAAAAGCCGAATGAATAGGAAGAATCACAGCAGATAGAGATGCGAATCGTGTTCTGTAGCAAAAAAAAAAAAAAAGAGCAATGTATGATAATGTGTGCTTATGTACGTCTATGATGGCTTTGGCTGTAGAGCCTCGTATCTGTCAGTCTGTCTGTCTGTGTGTTCTTCAAAGATCGCAGTTGGCACTTTCACAGTGATTTGGTGTGGCTCTCTGTTGTTGTCGGTTGGTGATTTGGGGGAGAGAAGAGAGAAGACAATATTGAAACAGTTTTGCGATGAGATGAAGAGCAACTCAGAGAGTGTTGTAGAAAACGAAAGCCAGCTGGAGCAACACGTGAGAGGTGGGTGAGCACATGGAGGAGGGGGAGGGAAATGCCGCGCATGTCATCGGTCAACAAGAACATCGACGACAGCAAAACGGAGAAGACGCAAGGTGAATGAAACAGCAACACGTACGTGCAGTGATGTAGCTTACCTTCCTCTCTTTTATGCGTGTGTGTGTGTGTGTGAGACACGATTAATCACATGCGAATATTATTATTATTATGTTTTGTTTTACTTTCTTCATCATCTGAGTGTGAATGTCAAGACAAAGAGCACGTTTTCCGCACATTTGGTGAATGAACCCCTTTGGTCACAACGCAACGCGACCATCTACGCAATTCAATAACAACAAAAACCAAAAATGCAGAACACGACAACAACGAACAGTAGCGCAACAAGTAAACGGAGGGAACAGCGGGACGTGCATAACAGAAAACGCGGGAACGAAAAAAAGGTGTCAAGCGTTGTGGTTTCCTGTCTCCGTGTGCGTGTACGCGTGCTCCTCGTGGCGGGCAGCAACATGAGGGTGACTAGTTGTTGCCGTACAAATTGGAGCGCGCACCCTTGACTGAGTCCGGAGTACCCCAGCGGCGCTGCAAATTACCGTGTGACTTGACAAGATTCCAAATGTGGTTCTTACGCCACTCGCTCAGCGAGACGTTCTCGAGCGTGTTGTCTGCCATGATCGCTTGAATGCGTGAATTAACGTACTCATCCATCGCCGTTCGTCCCTGCGCATCGCTCTCCTCCGTGTGCACCTTCTGGCCCCACTCCATGACCTGCCGGTGAGACGGGTGCGAGATGAAGACACCACCATCTGACAAGGCAAACGTGCGAAAGTTGGGAGAGAGCGTGCGAGTCGACTCCGCCATGCCGGCTCCGTTGTCGGAGACAGAGCGCACTTTGGAAGCGCGAACATCCTGGACGGGGGTGGGGAGCACCTGGAAGCGGCGATCCTTCTTCGCCGAGTACACGGACATACCATAGCCGCCAAACCCATACCGAATGAAGCCACGGTTGTAGACGCGGCCGTACCGTGTGCCTGCGTTGGGGTGCTGTGAGCGCTTTTTTTGATGCGACTGCACGCGCAGCAAGCCTAGAGTGCGGCGAAGCATAACTAAAGCAGAGAAAGAGAAGTGCTGTGCAAGTGTGTGTGTGTGAGAGGAAGAAGGGGGAAAGAAAAAAAAGAAAAAAAGAAAAAAAGAAAGAAAGAAAGAAAGACAGGGCAGAGGATAACATTAAATGGAGAAGAGGAGGAGAGACGTATGCTGTGTGATCGAGGGGCGACAAACAGATGATGCCCGGCTCAGCTGATGTGACAAATGCGCCTTCCTTTGAGAAAGCGACGAGAAGAAAAATGAGCTGAGCCACGCGTTCAGTGAGAAAAATCTCACTTTTTTTTTTTTTTTGGAGCTGATTGTTGTTTGGTTGTTTATTTTTTTTTTTCTGTTTAGCCTCCTCGCAGGCCAAAGCAAATGAGAACATGGGCCAGCAAGGCTGAGCAACGAAAAAAAAAAATCTGCAAAAAGGTCAATGACAACAGTAAATTGTGCGAACTGGTGCGGCCGCGGGTGTGTGTGTGTGTGATGGAGGTGAAAGGCAACGGCGCCGAAGCACATCAAGAGAATTCAGTCATTCAGTCATTCAGCACAGCAGCATTAGCTGCACGTAACGCAGCGATAGCCGCTGGCACGTCATCCTCCATCGCCTCCTCTTCGTCAGCGCACATGCCATCATCACATTGGGCGTCGTCGAAGCTAACATTCGCGTGATTTAGTAAGAGCTCAGGACTGGCAGGCCCGTCCTCCACGATACCATTGCGCGTCTTTGCCGCCTCCACTTGACACACCACGTCCTGCTCAAGGGCCTTGAGCAAGCCGAGAGGGTCAGTGGAAGCAGTTACGGTCATGTGGTGCATGGGCGTGCGGCTCGTGTCTCGTCCGGGCGCTGCCTTGGGTGGCGGTGTCCTTTGTAGAGTACTCGCCATGAATATGATATTTCTCTAGTTGTCTTTTTTTTTTTTTTGTGTGTGTGTGGTTCTCTGTGGTGTCCGTAATTCGAGTCGCACGCCGGCAGACGGATTTGTAGCAAGGTGTGGAAATGAGAAAAGGTGATTTGTTGTTGATATTGTTGCTGCGCACACACATACACGCACGGTGGACGCTGAACGAGAGAGAAGGACGTGCGCGCACACACGCAGTGAAGGACCGATATAAGCATCAACGATACGCAACGGTCACTAGTTTTCACGATTTGAGTCGGGTTCGTTCATATTTATTAACGAGATCAAAAGAAAAGTTTCTTCTTCGGGTCAGTGCCGTGAAAACCTAGCGCGTGGTGATGTCTTTTCGTATGTGCGCCGAGCCAACGAAGAGCAACTATAGCAGCTGCGCATGCCGCACGCATGTTGTTCTGTCATTTGTGTGTATCTACTCTGCTCTGTTGGTGATGCCATTCTTCTTATTAAGCTTTTTGAGGTTCATCCTCAGCGACAAGCACACACGCACGCGCGCACACATGTGCATTCCACTCGGGCAAAAAAAAAAAGAGAGAGAGAGAAGGGGGGAGTGTGTGGTGGGTGAGCCAAGCCCCCCCCCCCCCCATGTGCGCAAACACCGAAGCACAACAGTAAACACAACAACAACACCGGGAAGACCGGAGTGGAGAGAGCGTTGAGCGGTCGTCGTCTATTGCCGTTTGGAGGCGAAATATTGCTCGGTGACCTCCTTTAGAATGCGAAGATGTCGCACGGTTAGCCGCGTGAGGTCAATCTCATCATCCACCAGCAGCTCTGGTGCCTCCTTCAGCATGTGGTCACGAATGCGGCCCAGCAACTCCGGGTCGTTGTTCTCCTCCACGACATCCATGAAGCGATCGACCTCCTCCGTAGCCGCGAGTTTGCTGTCTCGTGCGGTCGCACGCAGCTGTTCAAGCACGCGGGCACACCGCATGGCTTCCTTCGTGAAGGGCGAGTCTACCCCGTTGTAGTCCCGGCAGTTTTGCCAAATAAGCGCAACGTCGGCAATGACTTGGCTGGGCTGCGCGTACTCGCCGCTGACGATGTTGTCAAGGACAGTGCGAATGCTCAGCGGTGTGCGAACACGGTCGTAGTAGTTGAGCACGCCCAGCTCCAGCGCGTCGACGGGTTCTCTAAAGTTGACAGAGCTACTCTCCTCCGTGTAGAGCTGGTACAGGCAATTGTACAAGTCGCGGATTTCGGGGCTGGCCTCCAGATTCGCCTCGTAGCTGTGCGTGCCAGACGGGAGGAGGGGATGCGCAAGGGCACAGTCAATGTAACTAATCCAGTAGTCGGCCAACGCTCCCGGTTCGGAGCTGCCATCAGCCGCTGCAGGTACTGCGTTTGTTGACATGGTAACCAGCACAGATGACCGTGTGTGTGTGTGTGGCTATTTGATTATTAGTCTTATTTTCTGTATCTATGAAACGCAACCTTTTTATCTTGTGAGTCGATGTGTTCGTTTTTTTTTCTTTCTTCCGCTCGCCTAGTGAGGAAAAGAGAGAAAAAGAAGAAGCATAGATGGAAAAGGGAGAATGGGGTGAAACAGTGTGGGGAGAGAGAATACACACGATGGAGCGCGCCTGTCCACACCGCGTCTGATGTGAGTCGCACAGCGCAGAAGCAAGTTGGCGAGGGGCATCTTCGACGACGATGAGAAAGACTATACTTATGATCAGAGTTGGTGGAGGGGAGGTCTTCAGTCAGCAACGATGAGGTCCGTTGTCCCCTTTTCCTCTGCAATACGTAATAGTGAATGTACGGCAAAGAGGTCGCAAAAAGTCATTTGATAGAGAGAGAGAAAAAAACGGCGTATGTGATGAAAAAATGGGTGAACGCGGAAACTGATTGCTCTCTGCGTGTATGTCTGAGTGAGCCTGTGTCTGTGTGGCGTTTGCGTTTACCGGAAATGAGTTGGGAAGCCAGGCTCGTCCTGCTTGTCCACTGCTCGCACACGAAAACCTCTGAAGTTCATGGTCTGCGGCGTGCGCTTCATGTTTTGCGCCAGGCTTCGCTTCCATGGTGGCAGCGCTTCATCTGGCACAAAGGTGACCCCTTCTGCACAGCGCCGCTCGTACGCCTCCATCTTCGTGCGGTCCTGGATATCGCGCCTGTCGATGGGAACAGGTTTGTAGGGCTCGCGACGAGGCATCAAAAGAGATTGGCGGTTCACAACCTTGTGAAACTTTGATAGTCTTTGCAAGCCCATTATGTCGCTCTCTCCTCTCACGTTCTTGTTTTATTATTTGGGAGGGGGGGCGTAAGCGTTTCTGTGAAGCTTCCCAAGAGAAAGCTGTGTTCAGACTCGAAGGCAGGGAAGAGAGAGAGGAGATAAAAGTGTGTGATCGCATGAGAAGGGCGGGGAAGAGTAGGGTGGAGCTGGTCGACAACGTGAAGAAGATGAATACAGTCCGAACACATTCATTTAGTTTACCGTTCAATTTCTGGGCAGCTCGTCTTCGGCCTGTGCGCCTTTTCAATGTGAAGAGCCACGGACATCGTATCATCGCCACCGGTGTGGTACAAGCCGTGCTGACTTGCCAAGGAAGCGAATCGGCACTGGCTGCAGGGAACGCAAATCGTCAAGAAAAGACGCGAACAGGCAAGGGGCGTCGTTACGCCGAGACGCTGTGCTGGTCATCTTGCTATAAGTGCGTGTCTGCTCATCTGCGTGTGTGCATGTATATGTGCATGCACTCGCACATCACTTTGTTGCGATTGTTTTTTTTTTTCATTCTCATTTTTTTTTTTTTTTTTCTTTCTTTCTGTTTGTGTGGGTTGTTGGTTTCGTCTTGATGGCAGGAGTCACGTGACGTACTTACTGTGCGCCGAATAAGGAACAACTGGAAAAGACAGTCAAAGGGAGGGGGAGGAGGCGGAGGACAAAAGTGCGCCTCCTTCACTATGCGAGCTGCAAAACAACCAAAAACAAACAAAAAAAAAGAACACGTGAGCCCGAGAAGAAGGAGAAACAGAGTACGATCCGAGGGAAGATTGTTGAAACAAAAAAAAAGAAGACGAAGAGAGACAGTTTTTCATCATCTGCCACAGGAGGTACTCGCCAGCCTGTGTTTCTCGCATAAAGTATGGTCTCTTCCTCTCTCTCTCTCTTCGCGATTAGTCTTCCTGACGTCTACCTTAGGCCTTGGTGTCAGCCTCGGCTAACACCGCAGGAGCTGCCTCAACCGGTGGTGCGGGTGGTGCCACCAGGGGGGTCGTGGACAGACGGCCCGCGTAAAAGCACAGGATGAACACAATCGGAAGAAGAATGCAGTGCTTAATCAAGTTCGAGAAACTGGGCAAGCTTCCAAAGGGATGCTTGGCGATGAACTGCACCTCGTCCTTCAGGCGGGCGATGCGGTACGGGACCAGCTTCGATTGAAGGAGCAGAAACTCGGAAGACAGCTTAGCAGCCATGTCTGTCTTGTCGGCCTGGCACTGCTCCAGCGTCTTCTCAAACGTGCGACCCTCAGCGGGCTCGACGAGGAACCGGCTGACCGGTGCCGCAGCGCGCGGAGCCATGCTCATAGCACAGCGACGATACATGATGACTAGTACTTAACTCAAAATAATTGGGAGAGAATTAGCGACCTATGAAAGGAGAAAAAAAAAAGCAGCACCTCGTTCGTTTTGCTTAGAGTCAGTGCGTACTTTTTGTTGCTCTGGTTTATGATGCGAATGATTGTTGCTCTCGCTACGCGGACTGCACAATGTATTCAATTGATGAATTTAGAAAATAATA
This sequence comes from Wallacemonas sp. 195SL, assembly GCA_030849605.1. Classification (NCBI taxonomy): domain Eukaryota; phylum Euglenozoa; class Kinetoplastea; order Trypanosomatida; family Trypanosomatidae; genus Wallacemonas; species Wallacemonas sp. 195SL. Next base: position 12,839 of record JASANS010002279.1, on the reverse strand, counting down.
ATACGAAGGAGAAGAAAGAGAAAAGGAGAGACGGGATTTCGTTGTGAAGTCAAAGGCATGTTGTTCTGTGGAGAGAGAGGTGGCATGGCCGTGGGTGTTACACAGCAGTCTCTTCGTCTATTTTATCACATCTCTCTCTCCCTCTCCGTCTGTCTGTCTGTCGAGGCACGCCTCTCAAGAAAGAAAACAGGAAACGGAGGAGAGAGAGAGGTGCTTCTCCGTGACAGGAGCAAAAATATCAAAGTAGCTATGCCATTCAAGC
>JASANS010002279.1:0-12495 GCA_030849605.1 Wallacemonas sp. 195SL | reverse complement strand
CACAACGTCAACATCGACTCTACTTGGAGGCGAAAGCGGCGATGCGGGCGCGGCGGGCCTTGATGCAGGCCTTCTGGTTGTTCTTGCGAACGCGGCGAGCGTTCACGAGAGCAGGCAGCCAGCTACCGCGCTTGGCGTTGTGCAAGAAGAGGGGCATAGGGCCCTTAATGCCCTTGCGGTGGTTCTTCTTGGACTGGTTGTGGTTTGTGTGGTTCTTGGACTTGGCCATGGTGCTAACAGACGCAAAGCAAAACTGGAGGAAATGAATGAGCAAAAAAAAATAAAGAAAAAAGACAGCAAGAGTAAGAGAGAGAAGGGCGTGGGGCGTGGGGGGGGGGGGGGCAGGAAGTAGAGAGAGACGAGAGAGTCGAGCAGACACGGAGACCAGTGCCAAGAGTGAGAGCGCGGGCGTGACTCGAACAGATGTGAGGGACAACAGCTACCTGTCTCTTTCTTTCGTGTATCCGCTCACTTTTCCTCTTGTGTGACGCCAGTTTCAGCAGCACCACGAAGATAAAGAGAGAGGGAAAGAGATAAGGAGAAAGGAAAGACCACCATATTTTGTTTACTGCTCCCGACTACGTGCACACATGCGTGTGCATTCTTCACCTTGTCTGAGCAGTTGATCAGCACACCATATAGGTGTGTTGTTGTATTTTATTCATTTATGTATAGTTGTTTGGGGATAATTGTATGAAAGAAGGAAAAAGGAAAAAGAACAGGGCGAGTGTAACGCACTAAGCCACTTCTGTGTCCCGAACACAAAGAAAATCATCAAGACACCAACCGTGAAGAGCGGAACACACCAGAGAATAACAGCGTGGCCGCTATTTTCTCAACAGCACGCCGCCTCGTGCCTTTGCCGGCCTCCAAGAAGGCAACAAGAGCTCAAAGCAGGTGTGGTGCGGCGTGATGCGTTTGGCCCGTGCTGGGCTGAGATGGGAGAGAGATTCAGAGGTAGGGGAAGCCGTAAAGGGCGAGAAAGGGACGTACACAACGTCACAGCACAACACCAGCACAACGTCAACATCGACTCTACTTGGAGGCGAAAGCGGCGATGCGGGCGCGGCGGGCCTTGATGCAGGCCTTCTGGTTGTTCTTGCGAACGCGGCGAGCGTTCACGAGAGCAGGCAGCCAGCTACCGCGCTTGGCGTTGTGCAAGAAGAGGGGCATAGGGCCCTTAATGCCCTTGCGGTGGTTCTTCTTGGACTGGTTGTGGTTTGTGTGGTTCTTGGACTTGGCCATGGTGCTAACAGGTTACACTGAAGAGAGAAAGATAAGTAGTTGAGCACAGCAAGCACACCATGAGAAAGAAGAGACAGGTAAAGACAGTACAGGAGACAGAGAGAAGGCATGAATGAATCGTAATGGAAGGTGATGGACGGAAATGGCAATTGTAAATGAGTACAAGAACAGGTCAAGGGAACATTCAGCAAATGAAATCGTTCTTGCGTATTAGTATCGACCGGAGCACGGGGGGGGGCGAGAAAGCAGACGTTGCGTAAATACAGTGACGAGTGACGTTTCCTTCAGGTGCAGCAAATGGACATGCAGCATTTATATTGTTGTTTTTCAACAGAGAAAGCAGATCGTGTTGTGAGCTCATTCATTCACTTTTTTTTTTGTTTGGTATTTTTTTTGGGGGTGTTTTATCCACCGGATGTCGGTGGTTCATTAGTCTGTTCAAGCGGATCGACAAACGCTCCACAACGGAGAGATCACATGCCCTGTCTCGCCTCGTGTGCGCACTACTTGGCCTGAATGGACTTCAAGCTCTTGCGCTTCGCCATGGTGTCCACAATGCCTGTCAGCCAGGGTCGCAGGCGGTAGCCGAGGACACCGGCCAAGGTCATCACCACCTCCGCATCGCGGCTCAACACACCGTCCACGCACGTTTGCGCGCAGACCGCGGGTGCGACGCCGCGGCGCTGGTGCCCTGGAAGCGGCTTTCCGTCCGCCGTCATGACGCGTTGGTGAAAGTCCGTGTCCACGTACCCAGGGCAGCACAGCGTGATGGGCACAGGTGTCTCCCCACGCAAGGCATTCATGTAGCCCTGAATCGCATGCTTCGACGCCGTGTACGCGCTGCGCAGAATTGACGGAAGCATACCCGCCAAAGAAGACATCACCAGTACATGGCACGTCGCAGGAGAAGGGGAGCTGGCGGACTGTGCGTCAATAAGAGAGGCCATCTTTGGGAGATAGAGCTGCAGGAGACGCACGTTGGCAAAGTAGTTGATGTTCATCATCTCCTCACAGATCTGTGCATAGCGCTCGTCGGAGGCGAAGGGTGCGATGGCGCCGGCACCAGCGTTGAGGACAAGGTAGCGCACTACCTCGTCGGGGTAAAGACGCGCCACCTCGGAGCCGACCGCCGCCGTGCCGCTCGGGGTACTGATGTCAGACACGATGGCGTGTGCAGCCGGTGCGCCTGCCTCCGTGCACGCTGCCACAGCCGCGTCCAATGCGGACTTATTGCGACCCACGAGCACGACCTTGCAGCCGGCCTTGGCGTAGATCTTCGCGAGCTCCAGACCGACACCGCCACCACCGCCTGTGATGAGGGCGAGACTTCCGCGGACAAGCTTCGCGCGCGACATCTGGCGGTGTACACGGCGCGCAATCAGCAACGCAAGCGCCGCCACGAAGAGGCTGGCAAAGACACGAATGGACATTTACTAATTGGTATACCTTTTGTGTGTGAGAGAGAGAGTATCAGAACTCGTTGGTGATTTTGGATTGTGTGTATTTTTGCGGTGCTATGTGTTTGTATTTTTTTCTGTGCCCATGGGCGAAGAGAAAGAGACAAAACGAGGTGAAAGAAAGTATTGGGGATTCGAAGGGAAAAGCGTGCGACAGCACACTGTCCAACGGAGAGCTGGAAAAAAAAAAGCAGCACAAAGGAAAGCGAGCTTGTCATTTGGCAGCGAGGAGAGAGGCAAGCGCAAGATGACACCGATGGGGCAGGTGTTCTCCACGAATACAGCTAGCGGTGCTGTCTTCAGGCGGCTCGGATCTGCATGGTGTGATAGTAGATAGTGCGTAGCATTCTTTCCCTGCATACTACCGTTGTTGGTGTTGTTCTTCTTGTTATTGTTGAAGTATTCAGCATGGGTCAAGGCAGACTCACTGCCTGGCGGCACCGCACAGGGCAGAAGAAGACGGAAAAAAAAAACAAGAGACGATAAAACGACAAGATACTGCACGACAAGCAAAGCAACAAAATAAAGAAAAGAAAAAAGGGGGCATTCTGTCACATCAGGGCAGGCTAGGAACAGCTCCCATCGGCGTTGACTCGAGAAGACTGCGCGGCTTCTCCTGACCAGTGCGACGATAGAGCGTGATCTCTTGTTGCTTATAATACCGCTTACCCGTGATGTTCACCAGAACAAGATTGAGATAGTACTTGACACGAAAGCAGCCATAGACCGAGTCGTACGTGGGTGTAAGCTGGGGAATGGCGTCGAGGTAGAGACGAATAGGCACGACCTCTCCGACAATCGGTGTGCCGTCCATGATTTCGTACTTTTGCAATACTTGCGATTCGAAAGGATCGTCAGCTCGGCCGCTGCCGATGAACTCCTTCTTCATAATTGCGATCTCCCCGTACTGGAGATCCATATCAGCCACCTTGAACGTGACCTTCCCAAGCACCCGCTCCGACAGATGGAATACTTTCTTGTCGTAGCGGAATTCAATGTGCAGCACGTCCTCCACACCTACATCCATGGCGACCGAGTCCTCGCCAAAGACTGTTTCGCGGAAGTAGCTGAGGTGTGCCGATGCATCTGCCAGTGTCTGTGAGCGCTTCGCATCGACACAGCTCACCCACACCTCCTCCTTCGCCGTCATGTTCTTCACTGTTCGCTGCACAGTTGCCCGCACCACGTACGCCACACGTGCACTCAAACCTCGGTAAGACTCGTAGCGCTTCTCAGCGGGGAAAGAAAAGTCGAGCTGTGCAGCTTGGCTAATGGTGTCTGCCTCGTACCGCTGTTCCTGGCGGAGGAACTCAGACGTGGTCTTCTCCCCATCGGCACGGAAGACTGTCACGAAGCCGATGAGCTCGACGAGAACACCGCTGTGACTGTACGAAGATCCGCTAGGAGTGAGCACCACGGTGCCATCGACAGATTCACTCGAGGCAAAGTGGTGGAGTCTTTCCGTTCGCCGCAACTCCATGTCATCGATGAGAACGCGGTCCTGCTCACTGCGACCACGGAACTCGAGCTTCACATCGCACCCATCGACGCGGCGAATAATACGGCTAAAGAAGGAGGGGCTGCTCTCCTTCACGGGGAGCGCTTGCTGCGGGAGCATCGCCTACTCGCAAACAAAAAAAAAGGTAAAAAAGGAGGTGAAAGAAAGAGACGTGAATGAGAGAGAAAACAAACAAAGAGCTGTTCAGCAACGCTCCAATCGAGAGATCTGTCAGTGAACTCCACGCAATAACAACAGCAAAAAGGAAAGGAAAGAATCAGCAGAGCAGAGAGTAGGTGTGCATGGGTGTATGGTGAAAGAGAGGAGAATACGGACGAACATGAAGCGTTGCGCACCACATGGCAGCGCACCCGTTCTCCGCGTGACTTGCGATCCAGAATGTTCGGCTGGCTTCATTCGGTGGTGCTTCCTTTTCTTTTCCATCTTTTCCTTTTTGATTCTGAGCTACACAGATGTATATGTGCAGTGGAGAGATCGAACAGATGGGGCATGAAGCTGTTGGAATCTCTGCGGGTCACTAACGTGCTATTCCACCCCCTCACCCTCTCGCTTTGTCAGGCGCGGAGGACTGGAGGAACAGCACACGGCCTGAAGAGCACGTGCACGACAGCGCACAGGTTATGTTCTCTCGATTGGATCCTGAAAAAGCAGACAGCCGCTCACTCTCTTTAGCACGCTCGTACAAGTCCTCAAAGAGAAATATATATATATATATAAATATATAAATAAATAAAAACAGCGTAGGGCGTTTGTAGCAATGAGAAGAACGAGAGAAAGAGAAAGAGAGAGAGATGTTGTGTCTGCCAGAACAGGGTGGATGGAAAACGATGAAAAAAGCAACGAAATTAAAATAAGGCACAAAAAAGGGGGAAAAAACTGACGTGCAATCAAGAATGTACCAGACACAGGGCTGGCGCTAGTCATTCTTTGCCGGCCAGCTTCTTGAAGAAGCGCCGCGCACCTCCGGTGCTGTTCGGGCTTGACATTCTGTTTGCGCTGCCCTCGTTGGCGGCGTCATCGGGGTTGGTGCGTGGTGCCATGGTGGGTGAGCTCCGACACGAGTCGCCGTCGTCGCCGCTGCCGCCGCCGCGTCGCCCTCCGCTGCGGAAGAAGGCCTTAACGCTCCGCACGACGTCACGCGGCTCCTCAACGATGATTTTCTCAACAGTGATCTTCTTGGCTTCGTCCTCATCTTGCAGCGTACTGATATCATGGTTCCACATCCGATCAACCGCCACAAGCAACGTGAAGAGGGCGAGCGGGTGCGTTGAGGCAAGAATGCCGAAGAAGCGGGCGGTCTGGCCGTGGCACTCCGCCAAAAGCTGGCGATTCGCGCGGCCGGAGCTGCCGAGAGCCTCTTCATCCTTTTCCTTGTCACTTCGGAATCCAGACGCCAGCCCACGCACCCGCCGCCGCGCACGGGCGGAGGAGGAGAGGTCCTCGCCATAAAGCATCCAGTCGCTCTCCACGCCATTGGTGTGTGGCACGCCCACGGCCAGCCGCACCCGCTCACCTTCAATGTAGTGCTGACCACGTTCATCCGTTGCCACGGTCGCATCGCCAATGACTTGAAAGATTGTCAGTCGCGATCGAAAGCGGCTCTTGCGCACAATGAAGCGTGCGTGCCGCTGCGCATCGCAGACGAGGACGAACTCGTGCACAGGGTGGCCGGATTCGACGAGGAGCTGCCCGACGACATAATGACCTGAGCCTCCTTTGGGGTCGTCATACGGCTTCACCGTGCTGGCGGAGGTGATGCCTGTTGGCGTTGTGATCTGCGGGGGCTGCGTGGAGAGAATGTGGGCCTTGCGACACTCCGCGATGAGTTTATTCTCGATGTAGCCCGAAATGGTCTTGTCGCCGCGCACGGTGAGATCAATTTGAACGGTGCTTGGAAACGGAGGAGAGGCCGTTTGAGTGGGCTGTGCGACCTCTGCGCTGGTTGTCGTCGTGGTGTTCGTCGCGGTGTTCGTGGCCCGCATCGACGGGTCGGCGTGCCGCGTTGGCGAGGCCGCTGTTATGTCTGTGGAGAGGCTGCGTGAGGGCGGAACGGAGCCGGTGCCGCTCGCCAAGATGTGCGCTGAGGTGAAAGCCGTGGTCTTGGTGGAGCCTTGTAGATCGGAAGCGTAGACGGTGTCCACGTGTCCGGCGGACGCGGGTGGTTCTGGCGCGAAGGTGGAGAGACTCTCTGCCAGGTGGTCGTAGTCATCCGAGGCGGAGTCGATGCTGTGGAGGTCGCAGCTGTCGATGTCGTCGAGCATGGATACAGTGGGTTCGTCGTACACGGCACTCAGGCCACGCATCGTCCCCAGCTCACCCGGAAGCGAGGCACCCGCGGTAAGCACGGACAGGTTGTGATGAGGCTGGTAAGTGGGAGAAGAAACCGGCACACGTGCATCCTCGCTCATCAAGGCACCACTGCGACAATGGTCTTCGCCGACCTTGTGTGTGGCTGGAGGCCGATCGATATCATCCTCAACCGTGGACGAGCCCGAGTCCGCGCGCATGGTGAAGAGCTGGGATTCGTGCACGTCATCGTAGAGAGAGGCTTCGGCCTCAACGTCCAGAAGACGCGGGGACTCGTGCTCAAAAGAGGTGCCGCTGCGGTCAGCGCGGCCTTGGCCAGAAGTTGCGCTGGAAGAGAAGTCCGAGGATACGATAATGATGGGAGCGCGACCTGTTGGTGAGCTCACCGAGCTGGTTGTGCCCTGAGCAGGGGCCGCCTTCGCAGGTTCCTCCACCGGGAGCGGGGGCTCGCCCACTGTGGTTGGCGTCGGCGCAGTGCGGATACGCGTGATCTCAGCCTCGATAAGTCGACTAACCGCGTTCGAGGGGTTGGAGCCTCCGTACCGCGGCAGTACCTGATCCGCTGCGATGTACTCCGCCAGGGATTTCACGGTCGGCGCGGTGTTGAAGAACTTGATCTTGTCCTGCACACGTACATCTACAAACGGCTTCAGCACTTTCCAAATTCCCGTGACAGCCCAGCCCGTGTTGTAGACAACAAGACGTCGAAACACCTCGGGGTAGTAGTCCTGCAGAACTTTGCAGAGGGACCGGATGAAGCTCATCACAGTCGAGTTCATCGTGGACATGGATATCTTTGCGAGATCAATCACGCACAGTGTCCTGTCTTTCCCGCTGTGGAGCTGCGCCAGCCGAGTCATCTCCATTACGCGCAGCTGCGTGCGAATGACGTCCTCACTCGAAGAGCTCTTCACCGCCGCCACGAGCTTCTCCGGGTCAGGAGAGATCCAAAGGATTGCCAGCCCATCAAGACTGGTCCCAAACGTGGGGGACATTGTTTCTTCCAAGACAGGCATCATTTTTTCGCCAACAATGCCTTGAATCTTCTTCTCCGTGCGCATCGCCACGTAGTCACGGAAGAACTGCTCGGCCACGTTTATATCCCAATGCTTGCCGATGAGAAAGCGATACAGTAGATCGCAATCGTTGAGTTTGTGTTCATCCTCACATGGCATCAGTGGTCGAAGGCGCTCGAGAAGCTGTAAGTTCATCTTCCGTTGCTCGGGAGTGAAGGTGACAGGGCCGGACGTGAGCTGCGCAGCATAGTCACTCATGTACTTCACCTCCCACGCCGGTTTAGATGCGGACATGGTTGACGACAAATAAATAAATAGAAAGAGAGGAAATGAATTATTTTTTTGTGGACTCTGCAAATACAATTCTTTGCCGTTCCTTTCTTCACGGTGAGAGTGTATGGAAAAAGAAACTGCAAAAGAAAAAGAAAAGAAAAGAAAAGAATCAAGTATCCCGGGTGTTGACGGGACCCCACCACGATAAAAAAAAAGAAAAAACAGATAATGTGGAAGAACTTTTTTCGCCTGTGAACAGCTTTTTCGGAATACGCAAAAAAAAAATGATAAAAAGATCGAAGAAGTGTTTGTGAGTGGAATAGAAGAGAAAGAGGAGTGGTCAAAGGGAAGCAAACGAAGAACATTAGTGCGCTACAGGTGAACACTGTGTTTCGTATAACGGCTCTCTAATGAATGTGGGGACTGTGAAAAGGAAAGAGATTAGTCAGAGAGAGAAAGAGAGCAGACACGAAAGCAAGCGAAGTGAGATTCCCACTCCCAAGATCACGCATTCCTCCCTCCTGTTCATCTATCTTTCTACTTTTTTTTGTTTGTTTTGCCAGGTATTGTTGACGTCAAAACTGGGTCCCTCTTCGTCTCTTCATTCGAGCACACGCACGGAGATCGCGCGCCGCTAAGACAGGTGTCCGCAATAGATTTTTCTCGTATTTTTGTCGGCGATACTCTTTCGCTCGTGCTTCACCCTCTCTCTCTCTCTCTCTTTTGTTTTTTTTTTTTTACTGTTCAGCCTAGGTCCATGTCCGTCGCACATTTGACCACACTTCCTTCCGTTTTCCTCGGGACTTTCTGCGGAGACAGTGGATCAAACACAGAAAAGATCGCTTCAACGCAAAACGCACAAGTGTCAAACATCTGTTGATCAGATGCTGGGCAGCCAAGAAGAAGGGGAAAAAAAAGCAAAGAGCAAGAAGAAGAGAACGAGAAGGGGAGAACAGAGTAAACAAAAAGCACAGCATGTAGAGGGAAAAGGTCAATCAAGAAAAGCAAATAAAAAGCATGGTTGACAGGTGTGTTGGCAAGAACGTGATAGGAGAAGCAACTAGCATTGGTGTCTGCGGCCTTCTTTGTTTGTTTCTCTTCCTCAGCAGCCTCTTCACCCGCGTTGGCACCCGATTTGAAAAATACGCATAACAAATGAATGCACAATGTGTGTGTGTGTGTGGAAATGAAGAACAAGGGGCCAATCACGGTCACAGCAACAAAAAGGTGCAAAATGCCAACAAAAAAAAAAGAAACAAAAGAATGGAAAGCAAAAAACGAACAATGTGTCCACCGTACTCGAAAAAAAGTGTCGATGAGTTCTTCTGTTCGCGGTGGTGGTACTGAAGAAAAACAGCAAAACAAAGCAAAGTGAAGAAAAAGAAGAGGCGTAGTTTTCGTCAAACACAAGGTGTTCATGTTCTTCACTATGCTTGTCGTTGTTGCTTTGTGTCATCGCTACACTGTTGTTGTTTTTTACGAGCATTATCCCATGCAAAGTAATCTTTCTACCAATGAAGAGCACCTTTGAATAATGTCGTTCTTGTGTGGAGCAAGATGCAAAAAAAAAAAAAAACTTCGAGCAGGTCATCTCAGCATAGCATTCCAAAAGCAGTTCTGTGTGTGGAGCAACGCGAGAGAAGAGAGAGAGAAAACGCGAGCCATAAATATGAAAACTGCATCAGCGCATCTGTCGCAATCGCCTCTCTTTCGTGTGTATCGCTTCTTTTTGTTTTTGTTTTGTTTTGTATTCGCACTTCCTTTTTCGTGGTTGTGAAAAAGATGAAGAGCAAAAAGAGACCCTATCTGCGCCACAGGTCTCTTCGCCCTTCACCTTTTCGTTGTGGCCATGTGTGGTATCACGCACCCTTGAGGGCAGCCAGCTTCGCGGCCAGCTCGGCATCCTCAGGATCCTCTTCCTCCTCCACCTCTTGTGTCTGCTGCTGCCTCTGCGGCAGGCGATTAGCGGCGACATAGGCCCCCTGCATCTGCGTTTGTGTCACCTCCTCCACCACTTTGCTGACCTCTTCATCGAGCTCGCCATCGCTAATCTCACCCAGTGCGGAGTCTACTGTGTCATTCATCATCTCCTCGATGAGCCCGGCCTTGGACATTTCCTTTCCAAGTTCCATCATCGACTGGCGCACCTCCTTCACCTTCACCAAATCATTCATCTCCTTCATGATCTCCGCGCTCTTCTTCATGCTCCCCGCGAGCTTCATTTGGCTCATCTGATTCTGCAGCTGCATCGTCACCGAGTTCATCTGTGCCTTGGCGGTGTACATGCGACCTATGGCCCTCTTGGATTGCACCAACTCCTTCGCCAGCATGCGCACTGCCACAGGGTCGTCTTTTTTGGCAGCCTGACGCATAGCCACCTTGACCTTCTGCTGTTCACGTTGAATCTTATTCATTTGAAGGTCAATCTTGCGCTGCTCCGAGCGCATCTTTCGTGTCCACTCCTTGACCTCCTCTTCGGGGGTCTTGCGGTGGAAGATAGCCTTGATGCCGGACATGACGGTAAAGAATAAAACCAGGGGGGATGGAGTGGAGCAAGAGAAAAAGAAATGAGCAGAGCACAAGAAGTCTGTGTGTCTGTGTGTGTGTGTGTGGTATTTCAGGGAGAAAGCACGCAAAAAAAAGTAAGAAAGAAGAAGAATACGATGAGTGCGATGGTTGCTTTGGTTCTGTATTTGTTGGAATAATGATAATAAATATATATATATAAGGGCAGGTTCGGGGAGAGAGTGCGTGTGTATGTTGTCTGACTTCATGAAAAGGAGGTGGAGTAAATAGGCGATTCAGGCCTTTGTGTGTTGTGCTCGTGCGACACACAACACCTCTCTGAAAGATGGCATTATGAGTGTTGTTGTTTGGTGTGGACGCCACTACAACTTTCAAAAAAAAAAAAAAGTTTATCTGTGATGATGTTGGTGTTGATGTTGACTGCTCACTCTCTACACCACTGCCGTCTTCGTCGTCTGGATATCCGAGTCCGTCTCCGAGCGTTGCTTGACGAGAGGCGGCTGTATGGTATAGCATCGCGGAGAGCGCACGTACGCCGGCGCCGATGTGGCACCCCGCGTGCCCTTCTCGATGCGCATAGTCATCTCCGTATCGATTTGATACGTCATAGGAAGGCATCGTGCAAGAAGTTCACGCGCACCAGAGGGCTTCAGCGCGTAGGCGTGTGTCGTACGATGAAACTGAGGGACGTAGCAGACGGCCCTGCTCACCTCCGTGCGTGCTGTTTGGCCATCGTGGGAAATCTGACCATGTTTACTGATCTCAGGTTCGTGAGGGAGTCGCAGGGCGTGGCATTCGTGCGCCGTGTCGAGGCCGCCAACGTAGAGAAGTTGCCAATCACGCGGCACACGGCTCATGCCTTGGTCGCCTGATAGGACGAACTGGCGATACAGTTCAAGAAAATCGGTCGTGAATTGGCTGTCGTCCTCCACGACAAGAAAAACAGGCTCTTCGACGTCGACAGGTGAAGATGGTGTGTTTGACGGAGCTGGTTGTGGCGTGCTCTCGAGTGCGTGTTGAGCCGCGTGTGCCGCGCCTGCCGCAGCGATGCGCGTCCAGAGCTTGACATGGCTCAACGCACACCCCACTGCGCCTGGCGTCAAGTCCATTCCCCACACACGATCGGACGGGTCAGCCAAGACGCGTTTGGCCCCAAGGTGAGACAGAAGGCCAGTTGCCTCGAGCGCACGCACCGCCATCTCGTCACTGTACGCACGGCCGTCAACAGCGGACACGCGCTCGAGCGTGTGCAGCCGACGTAAGTCACGTACCCTGGTCATCTCTGCTTCCACCAGTGCCCATCGATCCGTACGGCGATCGAGGTTGATGATGAAAATACGTTCAAACATGCGCGAGGTGCGGGCCTCCAGGCGCACACATGACTGTCGCAGCATGTGTATTCAGCAAATCAAAACTATGCACGAGCGTGTGACGTGAAGATGAAAGGTTGTTGAAAAAAAAAAGAGAAGAAAAAGAAGAAAAAGAAGAAAGGGGAAATAAGAAGGAATGACTGGGGGAAAAAAAAAAAGGAAGACGCATTGATCACAAGTAGATGCAGTCCAATGGCTACAATACGCTGCGTAAAATCAGATGGCCAAAGCGGGGAACCAACACCACACAGGAGAACAAAAAAAAAGAGAAAGAAAGAAAGAAAAAAGTGACATGCCGTTGCCGTGAGAGCACCGTTTGTGCGCACTGGATGCTTATTAAACACTTCTTTCTTTCTTTCTTTCTTTCTTTTTTTGTTGTTGTTCTTTTCTTTCCATATTGAGTGTGGTTGCCAACGATCTTGCTCACTGCATTTGCAAATCTCGCTGCGTCTCTGGCATATGCCGCCAAAACTGAAGGGAGCTTGCCTCTCAGCCAGAAGTGTTCTTGACCTGCTCACACAAGCACGCGCCAACACCGATGGCATCACGGGATTGTGTCGCAGACCAAAGGAATAAAAGAAACCAGAACACGCGAGACATCTGCGTTTTAACGAATCTGGATGCTTGTGTGTTTGCGTGTGTGTTTGGGTTTGTGTGTGTGTTTGTTTTGATTGAGGATACCCAAAAAAAATGCACGACAGCGGAGTGAAGAAGAAGAATAAACAGTCAACAAAAAAAAAGGAAAAGAAAAGAAAAGAAAAAAAGACAGATTGGGTGGAATG